>SKCR01033554.1:0-179616 GCA_019454045.1 Zanthoxylum bungeanum | reverse complement strand
CCGAGTTTCGGGATCCCACCGTGGAACCTTAACTCTTGATACCACTTGTTGTGATGAAACACACACAATAGAGGTGAATTGAGAGAAAACTCTTCTTATTACTCACAAATAAAGAATTACAAGCTTAACCCTAAAGCTTTACAAAAACTATCAACCTCTCTCTATTACTCTCACTTATGAGACTTTGGGATTTTGGGATGATGATAACTGAGCTCTAAGGCTCCTTTTATAATGCTCAAACCGCGTGCTACAGTAACACGCGGTTTGGCAAGTTGGCAACACGCTTGTTGCAAGCTGGAGAGTGTTGCTTTCAACTTTCTGCTGACTTGACTGCATGCAAATGCATACAACTTGTGTCCAGCTTCTGCCTTGCTGGTTCCAACAACTGCACTTCAACACTTGATTAATTATAAAATCTTTTATTAATCAAACGAAATTATTAATTCTGAAATAACTCTACTAAATATCCAGAATTGCACTCTCATAATTATAGAATTAATTACTCAAAATATTTGTTCATTGATATAGTCATTACCTATACAATGATCCATCATAAAAAATTCGTAAAGGAGCTAGGTATAAAATATGTTAACCTCTCCAATTACATCTTTATCTTTGACTTCCATTAATTCTCAAGTGAACAATTAATTCCTAATTTTTATGAAGTTGCGCGCTAATCGTTCAGGTCCTGAACTTACAAATAATGGAATCTTATGAAAAAATTTCATTGTATCAGATTATCATTCACAGTTATTCATTCAACTCATTCCCAAAATACAAGGTTTACAAAATGTAATAAATACAAAACCATATAGAGTAAATTAAAGAATAAATTAAAATGAAATAAGAGTCTTCTAAATGCAATGAATTAAGATCATCACATATATGACTATCATTATGATAAAATTGGTGTTCTTTATTTAACGAAAATTATTAGAACTTTTCAATTTCATCTGATCTTGTCCAATATTATCTTATTATATAAAATACATTCATTTTTTTGTCTCTACATATTATAGTCCGGATGAAACTGCATCATTCATAATGAAATTAACTATATTTATGAATTTTGAATTTGAAGATTCCTAACTTCAAATCATATTCACGAACACGAATAGATTTTGATTATTACTTTTTAAATTTTATCCATAAATATATGTATTGAACATTTTACATAGACATATAGATTTAATTTAAAGCTACATAAATAATCACAGAATTTTCATGAATTTTATAAAGAAAATCAAAATGCATACATGGAATAAAATTAAATCATAAATTTATTAATTAATCATGTTTCGATCACGTTTACTTATCGGTCATAAAAATCCTAACAGTTACATGGTTATTAGAAATTGGCAGTTCTAACAAGGATGCATCATAAACCTTCATTGACAAGAAGCCATTGTTTGCACTTGCTGGGGAAGCTAGCTAAAGAGGATAATAGGCAAACCACCTTTCAATCATTGCAAGACATTCCTTAGGCTTGTACTCTGGAGCTGTATGACCTCCTCCCTGCACAACCCATTATTACACAATTATTATTTATGAGAAAAATATTGAAAAAATATCTCACATTGACTGAGACGAATAAATGAACTCAAAATATAAATATTGGAGAACCTTCAATTCTCAAACTAATTTTTGGATTGATTTAAGCTCATGAATTTCAATAAGATATTAGAGTCACAGTCATGAACGAATGTACCCACACTATTTATCCATGTAACACAGACCAGGCAAAAGATCGGTCTGCACTTGAGAGGGAGTGTGAGGAAATATCTCACATCGATTGAAATGAATTAATCAACTTAAAATATAAGTATTGGACAACCTTTCACTCTCAAACTAGCTTTTGAGTTGAATTGGACCCATTAATTTCAACCGATGACAACACCTAACGGAGAGAAAGTTCAAAATTGTTTCAACACTTTATTTTATCATTTTTCTACCGAAGTTTTGAAAGTGTATCAATTTTCACTTTTTAAGGGTGGAATTGATAATTTTTTTACAACTTTTCAAGAAAACTGATGTTTGCAATTTCGGATGAAAAAATTCCATTTCTACAATATCATGTGGAAAATAATAATTAAAAAATATTATAAATTTTTGGATTTTTCCTATTTTAAAATGAAACTGAGATAATTTCCAAAAAAAAATTCCAGGAGAATTAATTAATCTTACCTTTACTGTAGCATATGTCAAATGATAATCATTCTCTTCCTTGTATCGAAACCAATATCTACAGAAATCATATTATAAAACAACTGTGAGATAAGGTATACTTGCAAATATATATCAGGGCTGGCCCTTCTAAATTTACAATTGTTTTTCAGTTTTGATATTTAAAATAAATATTTTTATGGTTTGATGTCCATAAATTTGTTATTTGTCATTTGTTATTATTTAAGTTGAGTTTGGTAGAATATGTAAGAATATAAACTAACTTATAAGTTATGAAATAAAAAATGAGAATATAAATCAACATAGAAAAATAAATTTATGTTGTGAGATTATATTTTTGTAAAAATATAATTAACGTCAATTATATATTTGATATAACATTTAAACATCAATTTATATATCAGTTTATAAAATGATCAACTTTTATACCGAACGATATCTCAGTATCCAAAATTTTATCTCTGTCTCCGCCCATCAATAAATATGATAGCAAGCAGCAATGGACATGAAAAGATACCTACCCTGCAACTTGGCCATCCACAAACCATGGCTGCCAACCAGTTTCAATTGTCAAATTCAACGACTTGATCCATGCTTCAGTGGCTATGTATGGAATTAACATGTCGACATCACCGCTGTATTCGGACAAGAAAATTAGTCATATAATATAAGCAGTGACGTAGCCAGAAATTTAATTCAAGAATAAGATTATGTAAAAATTCTTTATTATAATTGAACGTATGTATTAAAACGTGTGAATATACAAACATGATAATATTTTTATGTTAGTACGTACCTGTAAATCAAAACTTGAAAGCCTTTCTTGATGAGGCTTAGGTGATAATCAAGACTACTTGGAAGATCTTGTGTGTAAGATAAACTTTTATTGCATCTCACCCAATATTCTACGCTCCCCTGCTCATTAGTGAGAATGTAATTGTAAAATTATCAATAGTCTAAAAAAAAGGCTAGATGATAGGTTACATGGAGAGTTTTTAGGCTTCTAGAAGGCGCCTAGACTGATAGATTAGGCGGCGTTATATGATTTTATTTTATATTCAAAAAAAAAAAGTTGTAATTATCTTTGTAATAGAATAGTGGCTGATGAAGGAATAAATTAATGGTTCAATTTTAGCAATCTCAGAGGAAAATGACATGTTATTTATGAATATCAACATTAGCATCTTTTTGTTCTTATTCACAAATAAACCTTTCAGTTTTAGTGCAAACAACAACTAAGGGTTTTAGTGCAAACAGAGCAATTAATGGTTTTGGTACTTCTTAAGTTCTTCAGTAAATCTCAAGGTGAAACTTGAATTATGAGGGTTTTGTTCATTTCTGAATTCTAAAGGATAAGAAATTTAGGAGTTCTAAATTAGAATACGGCTTGTAAGGAAAAAATTAGGGGGAAAAAAAATAAATTTAGAAGAAAAAGTACATATCCACCTAGCTAGTTTGTCTAGAACTGCTTAAGGGCCGCCCAAACCCACATGACTTACCTAAAATCATTTAGGCTGCCTACTAAAACTACTTAGGCGGCCACTTAGAACCGCCTATTACCACCGCCTAACAACTAATTTCATGTGTAATTGAAACGGCCAGACACCGCCTAATGTCTAGCCGGCTAGGAACTATGAAAATTATTTTCAAAATTAGATGGTACATATAATAATCTCCTGATTAAGCTGAACATACCTCTCGAATTCCAAGAGCTCTTTGGACAGTTTTATCATTTGCCCAAGTATACGAGTATGCGTAGTTATATTTCTGTAAAGAAAAAAATGTAAAGATCAACTACATAGTACAACTAGGCACTCCTTTGATTATTATCTTAAATTAAAGGGAAAATTACATTGATAATTGTTATGACAGACTCTTTAGTCCCTACAATTTTTACTATACAAGTTTGAAGATCTTTGCATAGATTTTGGGGATATTTAAATCATTTAACGCTTTCGGGCCTGATTTTATTAATATTCAAGTCTTGTTTTCACAACCCTTCGGACATGATTTTATCAATTCATGGACCTTATCTTCATCTTCTTTGCATGTTTGAGGTCTAATTATTGATGATGTGTCAAACGAAAACTAATTTTTATAAAAATGATAGGACATTTAGATTCTTTTATTTCACTAATTGTGTGTGTATGCATGTAGAGTGTAGAGTTTTACCCGACACCAAGGTCTAGCATCTGGTTGAGTTGGCAAAAAGAGAAAATCAAAAGAATCTTCTTCGATGAGGCTGCGAGTGCGATCCCACTTGAATTGCAGTGGACTTGTGAGTATGTCTAAACTACAATGTGGTTCGTATATGTTGGCTGAATTTATTTTGCCAGTGCACTGTAAATTCAATTAGTGAGTTAAATTAATTTGCTGCTTGTAATACTTATTTAATTAATAAAAAAGAAACGACAATGAGTGTTGTTCTGCTCACCGCTGTGATATTTTGAAGATCAGCTATACATAAACCATTGCTTGGATCTACGTTCACATACTCGCCCTTGCAATTTCTTTTGGCCGACTGAAAAATAACAATGATTAACAATAATAAAACATCTCACCAGAGCTTACAAGAGTTCAATTTTTAGAGGAGATAAAAAATCAAAAATATATTTGAAACCTTTAAAAAAGGTTGGATGTGTTGTGAAATAACGATCACTCTTGGAAGTGTTTGAAGAAAAAACCAAATCCGTATTATTACTATCAAGAATAATACACAAGTTTTACACAAAGAAAACTCACAAGAAAAAAACCTCACACTTCTCTCTAATCTTTCTACTCTCACTGGGATACAAATATAATGGGTGAGTGGCTCATTTTATAGGGCTAGAAAAACGTGTGCACTGTTCACTTGACAGCTACACACGTTTTCCTTTTTCTCTTTCCAGCTTGTAGCCCAACTTGCACACACAGCTAGCACTCTACTTTCGGTGGAAAGGCTGGCAACCAACAAATCTCCCCCTCGGTGAAGATTTCACAGAAATCTGAGCCGACCATCAATCACCCAAATCGGATCCTCCAAAGGATCCTCCCCTGGCTGCATCTGTATGACTGCCTACGTACCCTGAGTTAGGATCAAGCCAATCGTAGTTCTCTGTATCTGAAAACAATCATCATCTGACAGCTATCCCGGTTATGACAGCACTATAAATTTGAGCTTTGAATCCATTGTTATCCATCCCATAGTATCCCAAAGTGTGTAAGCTCCAAGTAGAGAGCTTGAGAGAGTGTGAGGTTTTTTTTTTTTTGTTAAGTTTCTAGTTGTAAACTTTGTGTATTATTCTTGATAGTAATAATACGAATTCGGTTTTTCCTCAAACACTCCAAGAGTGATCGGTGAATCACAACAAGTGGTATCATATTTGTTGGTTGCCAGCCTTTCCACCGAAAGTAGAGTGCTAGCTGTGTGTGCAAGTTGGGCTACAAGCTGGAAAGAGAAAAAGGAAAACGTGTGTAGCTATCAAGTGAACAGTGCACACGTTTTTCTAGCCCTATAAAATGAGCCACTCACCCATTATATTTGTATCCCAGTGAGAGTAGAAAGATTAGAGAGAAGTGTGAGGCTTTTTTTTTGTGAGTTTTCTTTGTGTAAAACTTGTGTATTATTCTTGATAGTAATAATACGGATTTGGTTTTTTCTTCAAACACTTCCAAGAGTGATCGTTATTTCACAACAAGTGGTATCAGAGCTTTGGTTCTTCATTGGGATCGAAAAACCGAAGAACGGAGTTTGGTTCGGAAAATTCGAGTTCCGGAAAAGTTGTCAAAAATTCATTTTGAGGGTACCATCAGCTAGTTCACGTCGAGACGAGCACGGTGGTATTTTCCGGCGACCGAACCGACGTCCACAGACGACGCACGCGCCGCACGCGCTTCACAGAGCACTCCCACGCGCCGCCACTCTCAGACACGCGCCCCACGCGCGCTGAAGGTTGAAGACGATCCGCGTGGCCACCACGTCAGCGCCACGTCACGCCCAGTCAGCGCACAGTCAGCGCCTCGTCAGCGCCCAGTCAGCAGATATGTCATCCGCCACGTCATCCGACACGTCAGCGCCACGTCAGCGCCACGTGTCTGCCACGTCAGTAAAACGGTCCCGCCTTGCCACGCAGCACTGCCAGGTCAGCGCCACATCAGCAGCCTGGTAAATTTCATTTTGCCCCCTGAAGTTTTGAAATTTACAGTTTTGCCCCAGAACTTTTAGGAATTTACAAATCAGCCCCTGTGTCGGATTTAGACCAACGAAGTGTCTATTCCACCATTTTCGACCGTTCCGGACGCAACGGTGACCTCAGATTTGTGAAATTCAGTCCCGATTTTAGGGTATTCCCATTTTAAAATTTAAAACTTAAAATGGAGTTGGAGGATTATTATTCTGGTGCAATGATTAAACTGGCTGCCACTAATTACTCCCTCTGGAGACCTAGGATGATAGATTTTTTTGCATTGTAAAGATCTGTTTGATGTCATCGAGTTGAAGGGAGTGAAACCAGAGTCTGTTAAGGAGCATGAATGGAACAAACTCAACAGCAAAACTTTGGGTCAGATTAGGCAGTGGATTGGTCATAGTGTCTTTCACCACGTAGCACAGGACACAGATGCTTATGAAATGTGGAGGAAATTGGAAGACATGTTCCAGGCTAAAACAGCTCGGAATAAGGCCTTAATAATGAGGCGATTGGTGAATTTGAAGCTACGGAGTGGAACTTCCGTTGCAGAACACACCAACGAGTTCCAGAGCCTGGTGAATCAGTTGTCTGCAGTAGACATGCAACTGGCAGATGAAGTTCAAGCCCTCTTACTACTCAGTTCCCTTCCTGATAGCTGGGAGACATTGGTGGTTACTCTCAGCAATTCCGCTCCAGGAGGTAAAGTTACCATGCCTATGGTAAATGATGCCTTGTCAAATGAAGAAGCCAGAAGAAAAGACGTGGGCTCAGATCAAACAGAAGCCCTTGTCTCGGAGCAACGAGGAAGACAACAGGAGAAACATCAAGGTGGGAGAAGAGGCAGAAGCAAAAGCAGGGGCAGGTCCAAGGACGGGAAAAAGACATACAAGTGCTTCCACTGTGGCATTGAAGGCCACTTGAAGAAGAATTGCCGAAAACTGCAACGGGAGCAGGGGGAGACACAGCCTGTTCCATCGGAGATTACAGAAAAGAGTGTTGAGCAGGGGGAGCCGCAACCCACTCCACTAGAAGCTGCAAGATCATTCACAGAGATGGATGATGACAGACCTCCAGAAACCAGTGGACCTCAGACAAGAAGATCTGAGCGAGGCAGGATTACATCAACCAGATATCCGGATCCGATATATTCTGCTTACTGATGTGGGGGAGCCAGAGAGTTTTCCAAAGGCAAGAAGGCACTGAGGAACAAATGGGTGAAGAAACATGGCAACAGAACTTTGCAGAGACACAACAGAAGATTACTGTGCAGAGACGCAGTGGATTGTACTATGCAGAGACATAGCAGGAGAATACTGTATAGAGATGCAGTGTGTGTGCAGAGACACAGTCGACATGTCAACAGAGGAATAATGATCGGCACAAGCTAGAGTTGTGCAGAGACATAACCGGGATAGCTGTCAGATGATACAGAGAACTACGATTGGCTTGATCCCAACTCGGGGTACGTAGGCAGTCATACAGATGCAGCCAGGGGTGGATCCTTTGGAGGATCCGATTTGGATGATTAATGGTCGGCTCAGATTTGGAGAAATCTTCACCGAGGGGGAGATTTGTGAAGTCCAGCTTGCAGCAAACAAAGTCAGCAACACTCCAAAGGCAGCACCGAAAGTTGTGTTGACAATTTGGCAGAGGGGAGCTGGCAAACAAGCTGTGATGTGTGTGTGTGTTTACAGCTTGTGTGTGTGCTGTGAAAACGTGTGAAGTTCACAGCTTGTTTGCCAGCTCCCCTCTGCCAAATTGTCAACACAACTTTCGGTGCTGCCTTTGGAGTGTTGCTGACTTTGTTTGCTGCAAGCTGGACTTCACAGGATGATAATCCTCTCAGATTTAGAAAGTTTTTTAAAAATGAGGTAAATTCTCCTTTAATCCACGGTGGTACGAATTCTCAATTAGTTATCATAAATAATCTTATATATATATATATATATATATATTATATATATATATATATATATATTGAAATCATTGAAAACCCCGCTGTCAAATCACTCATTCCGGACTTAAGCGGAACAGGTAAAACCTATGGCTGTCCCAAGCTCTTACAAGAAACGCACTACATGGATTCGAACTCATGACTTGAAGGTCATATCCTAAGCCTTATATCACCAAATTACGCCCTTTAAGGATAATAATCTGAAATATTTGAGTCGTTACATTCTTGTTAGTGTTAAATGTTACTTTTTTTTAGGGTAAAAGGTTGTTTTTTTTTAATTAATCTTGCAAGTGAGGGCAAAAATGTTATGATTAGGGTAATTTTTTAAAATATGAAAACAATAATTGTAATTCAATACCTAAATCTGGAGAGTAAGAGAGAACGTGAGGTAAAAACTATGCACAAGTTGTATATAAGAGATATAAGTGAAGAATTCACCTCGTAGATTTCTTGGGAGATAAGTGCGTTTAGGTAGGCAAATTTTATTCTGAATTGTTGTCTTTAGTCAAATCTGTTACTGGGTTGCCAAGAGAGTATCCCTGTCTCGATTATCAAAGATTCAATAGTTATGAACAAACCTTTGATGCCACTATATGAACTGTTACAGAAAATATATAAACAACAAGGATATTTTAATTTTTCCATTAGAATAGAAGATTCGTTTATACATGAAAAAATCTGAAAACTTCAAATAAATTCAAATTACACTCAAAATTTATCAGTGTACTATTTTACATTTTAAGCTCAATTTCACCCCCAAAATTTAAGTCAATATATTAATTTGTACATAAATTTTTTTAGTCAAAGTGTACTAATTTACACTGCCTAAAAATATAAATTAATAGGCGTAAAATTAAACTTGTTTCAAGTTTTCAGGTTTTCATACGAATCTTCGAATGTAATAAAGAGAATTCCCACCATCAAATAATTGAAATGAAAATTTATTTGAAATTCAAACTAGTTATAAAATGACCTACTTTGAGATTCATTGTTGGCTGGTGTCCCACATCAATACCTGCAGCAAAAATAAACCATAAATGTTTGTTTACGAGAAGCCTTTAGCACATATAATAGTTGAGTTCATTACCGTCAGATATTTTCTTAACGACCATTGGAACAATTTTTCCTGAATATGAATCCCCTGCAATATACAGTGGATTTGCGAGGAAGTTGGGATGAGCTATAAGCCACTGTACGCATACGATTCATGTAAGGGAAAAAACATTATTAGTTTTTGTACTAAATTTAGGATACCTAATACTGAAATTTTCATAGAAATTAAAGAAAATTATCACCTAAATAACCATTTTTTGCTAAAATTTCAAATAACTACATGAAGTATTCAAAATATCAAAAGGATGCTAATTTTATTTTTTTTTATATGTGGCATAGGCTGTGGTAAAATAAGGATTTTAATTCGACAGGAGTCGTAATATAAAAATTATAAACTTGAAGGGGCCATAATGTAAGACCTATGAAATTGAGGTGGCCACGGTGCGGCAATAATAAAAAAAAAATAATATAAATTTAAGGGGTCAAATCGATACTTTTTTTTCCAAAAGATTAGAAATCTTATCGTTAAATCACTCGACCCATACTTAAATAGAGTAGACTATCTAGTACATGTATCATTATGCTTTGTGCATCTAAGAATCATAACAAATCATCAATAAAATGAAAAAAAAATCAATTATTTTTGTGAAATGCAATATTTTTCCTCACCTTTCTTAAAAAATAATAATTTTGTAGAGCTGCAAGTGTATCATTCATGGTGATCCTTGCGAACTATTGGCGTATGAGAATCCGGTGCCTACAGGTGCATCTAAAAATATAATGTTGGCAACCTGAAAATTTTTCCACAGCACTCCATCAGGAACACAAATCACAAAAAGATAAATCTAAAACTAGCCGCAAAATGGAGAAGTAGAACTTAAAAGAGTTAAAACATCAAATAAAATTTTAAAAAAAAATTAAATTAGACACAAAATTGAAAAAAATCGAAGAAGGAAGTGATTTGATTTCGCACCTTTGTCCACGAGTATGGGTTCAACAAAAAACTTGGGCAAGTTCTTTTTGGAATTTTCATAGTCAAATATCAATGGACCTAAATTTAATATCCCATCACTACACAATTGAGAAAAATACTACAATAATAGTAATGATTTGGTTACAATGGACCTAAATTTAATCTCGAATTCTGATTTCGGTTTAGGATTATTTTTCATCCCGAATCTCAACTCAATTTTTTTTATTCATAATAAAAAATCGTCTCAAATCCCCATTAATATTTTATTCAGAATAATTTTTCGTCCCAAATTCTAATTAGTATCAAAATTTTCTGAAATACTTAGTTAAAACCCACAATTCATCAATAATAATTTCTATGGCGATTGCTCAATTTAGTTTTAGTCTCAAGCCAATTACTTAATTAGTTCATGAGATTTCAAAATTTACCCAAAAGTTATATATATATATATAATTTATCTCAGTATTTTCTAATTTTCAATTGTTGCAGGTCTGATTTGTCAGAAAATGATTTGTCAGAAGATTAAGTTATATTAGGCAAAAAAATATATATTTTATCCTTGAAAAATTAAATCCAATAGCTATCGGGACTAACTGAATTATTAATCTGAACTATGAGGATTAAAAGAGGATTTGCCTTAATTACTAGAGGTAAAAAATACTAAAATACAAAAAAAAAATGATTAAAAAGTTAAACTTTTTTAATATCATATGAGTTTCTATGGGTTATGAGGGGAAGTGATATATTTCGTCAAATAATAATTTTTTTTATTATTAATCATTTTCTTCATAAAAGATAAAAGTTAAACCTCTATAAATTAATATCATTGGGCATGAAAATTTATTAATTAATCGATATATTATTTAATTGATATAAATAAATTATTAATTTATATAGTAATTAATAATTAATTTATCATGATATTCTTTTTTTTAGGTATTATCATTATTTTATATATTTGTTTACTAAAATTAAAACAAGTTCATGAATGTAATTAGCCTCATTAAATAGAAGTTATGGATCTATCTATTATGTAATAAATTAGACTTATATTTATCCCTAAAGAATATCATAATTGGCTCAACTTTTATTGTCAAGTAAAAGTCAGATACATTTACTTTGGGTTTAGGTGGGTGAATGTTCATTATTTAAGGAAGAAACTTAAATCTTCCTTGATTTTATTATTTTTAAAAAAAAAAAAAAAAGAACCAGACTTACATTTGATGAATATTTGATTAATTTGTTTAACCAAAAACAAGATTAGGAATGTAATTATTCTTATTAAATACAACTAACTTTACAAAGGAGTCCTAATTAAATCATATAATATATATATATATTATATATATAATTTTGATGTATATATAAAGAGGTTATTAATTTATATAGACACGAGAGACCAATGAATTTATTAAAAAAATATATTATCTAAAAAAATTAATCAAACTATAATTTATTACATTAGTCTCAAGTGGGGACCAGCCAAAAATATTATTTAATCGAGATTATACTGTGTAATATGCATAAAATATAAATAAATGGAAAATTTTAATTTTTCTATAAAATACCAATTTCGTAGACAATGCCAGAAAAGGCAGAAAAACCAGGGCCTCCGGTGAGCCAAAGCACAAGAGGGTCATCTTCTGGACTCCTCTCAGATTCAATGAAGTAGTAAAACAGCCACATCATCCATCTCACCCACTCCGATGTACCTACAAAAGCACAGTAGCTTATTAATTTAACACTGTGTTAAATTTATAGCTAATCAAATAGCACGATCTAAGAATTCTTACGTACCCAGTTTCGAGTTTGAATGGGAGGTCACCATCAAAACCAGGCAGGGTTCTGATGATTTCTTGTGATGCAACAACGTTTGAGACAATGAAGAGGAGAAATACTTGCAGTGCTGCCATTGCCATGCTTAGTAATGAAATGAACACCATATTCTCTATCGCTCTGGTATTTATTGAGGGAGCACAGGTCGGTGAATATGAATGCATTTATTATTATGTGTTAAGTTTGATATACTGCCAAGTATCCACTGGTACATGATTAGATAAGCAATGAGAGGTCATCCATTAAATAAAAAGACTGCTACTTTTCATCAGTTTTATATTCTGTAAGATTAATATTTAAAAAATTGGTCTGAACAAAATCGATTAATTAAACAGGTTTGATTTAATTTTATTATAATTTTTAAATTGAAAAATTGAAAAATTAATATTTTTATAATTTTTAATTAAATAAAATTAATAATAATGTAAACAAATTCTGTCGATTTTTCAAAATTATTTAATCTCATTAATTTTTTAAATCATCAATTAATAATCGATTTAATTAATTCTCATGTGGTATTTAATGAAAGGCAATGCGGCAGGTGGGTGATAGTAGCACCAGAAAACGTGACTATATAAGACTTCTGAATTGTTGTTGTTTTTTACTGCTCTCGAAACATACCCAATTATGTGGCTTACATTGGTTGTGGTTAGTAGCATCAGTGGCCAAGATTTAAAACTACAAATTAACTTTAACTTGGCCTCATATCTCCTGTCAAGTATTAAAGAGCACCATAAGCTTAAGAATTTATAGGGGGAATTTATTATTTGACCCCTTAATTTTTTTTTTAAGAAATTAATTAATATTTTTTTAAATATATTTAATGATCAAATACACTAATTTCTTCCCAAATTACTCATAGTTACAAAACAATCAATCATTTCCTTTTTTTTTCTAAGACAAATATCAAACCAATAATTATATGATTTGTATAGTTAATGATAGGGGTGGCAATTTGGGTCAGGATTCGTTTATTCGTTCGATTCGATTCGCTTTAAAGCGAATACATGTTTGAAAAAATGGATTCGTTTAATAAATGAGTCAATTCGATTCGATTCGATTCGTTTATTCAACGGATCGAATATGAATTTAAGCTCATTTAGGATTCTTTTTATTATTTTTTTACTAGTTTTTGTTAATTTTCAATTAAGAATCGAGAAATTATAGCTATTTATCATAGAAAAAGTAATATTTAAGATATTTGGTGATGTATTTTTAGTAAATATATTAATCACATATTTCATATGTATATATTTATGAAGAAATCATGTAAATCAAGTGTGGTAAATTATTTTATTAAATAATATCATTGACTAAACGAATAAACGAATATTCGTATTCGATTCGTTTAATAAACGAATCGAATACGAATCCTGATATTATTAGGATTCGTTTAATAAACGAATCGAATACGAATCTCTCTTTATCAACTATAAGTCATCTTTAAGGGCACATCTATAGTACCTCAACGATATTTGATACCCTTGGTTCAAACATGCAACTTAAACCATTAAACATGCAAATGCTACCAATAAATATTAAAATTTTCAAAACATGAAATTAATTTCATGTTTATTGATAGAGTTTGCATGTTCAATTTTCAAAGTTGCATTGTTGTATCCAATAATATTTGATATCCTTGGGTACATTAGTAGTTACCTATCTTTAATAGTGATTTACATTTTGGGTATTTTGGCAATAAATATTTTCATTGAAAATTGACACAACGAATTGAACGATTAATAACAAATAATTCAGAAATTAAATAGCAAGTTTCAATATCAGCAGCAGCAGAATTTCTTCTTTTAATTTTCTGTTTCGGATACACATTTTGTGCCGGAAATTATTTAAAATGGGCACATGGCTCAAAAGAGACTATAGAGGATAGTAGGAGAGCCACCGGTCAATCATTGCAAGAGATTCTTTGGGCTTGTACTCTGGAACTGAGTGACCTGCTCCCTATACAACAGGCCGAAATTACACAATTAGAGATTTAATTATATAGCTGCTTAGCTAAATCACATTAGATTAAAAAAAAAAATTTAATAAATAAATAAAATAACCTTTACTGTGGCATAAGTCAAATGATAATTGTTATTTTCCTTATACCGGTACCAGTATCTACACAAGTCGTAGTATAAAATCAAAACAACTGTGAGATAGTGTTAAGTTAATTATTTAAAATATGATAAATTAAGAAGTATTGAGATAAATAAAAATTAAAAAATAAACTAACCCTGCAACTTGACCTCCCACAAACCATGGCTGCCAACCAGTTTCAATCGTCAAATTTAATGACTTTATCCATGCTTCAGTGGCTATATATGGAATTACCATGTCGACATCACCACTGCATTCTTCATTTTAGTTAGCTTACTTTAAAAACATGAAAATAAAAATAATAAGTGAACAAAGGCACATCAACTATATAAAGTATATATGTATTGAATTCGATTTCACACATTATCGTGAATGAATAAATAATTAATGTAATTATTATTTTGTTGGACATGTTTTTATTAATTTATGGGCCTTATTCTCACAACTTTCGGACATAATTTTATTAGCTTTCAAGTTTTATTCTCATCCTCTATAGGGCCTAGTTAATAGTGATCCGCCAAGTAAAATCTAGTCTCTCTACAGAAACAATCAGGAGGTTATGATTTTTTCTTCTTTATAATGATGTAATAATAATAAAATATAATAAAAAAGAGACATAAACTTTAAAAAAATAATAAAAATTGAGCAGGTAAAACCTCCGGCTGTTTCAGGTATTTACAAGAAACGTACTCATCGGATTCGAACTCAGGACCCGAAGGTAAGATCCTAAACCTTAAACCACAAAGTCACGTGGATGCGGACATACACACTCATCATCTATGTAATAAAATTTTATATCTTTTAACTCTTTCTATATAGAGTTAGACGCTCGCATTCTAAAATTAGTATTTGAACGACCGCACCTAATAATTTTTTTCTATAGATTCTTACCTGTAAATCAAAACTTGATAGCCTTTTTTGGTGAGGTTTCGGTGATAATCAACAACACTACTTGAGTCATCTATAGTGTAAGACAAACTTTTATTGCATCTCGTCCAAAATTCCACTGTCCCCTGCTTGTATGGGAATGTGTTAGTGTGCGTATATATAGAGTGCGATCTAATGAAAGATTTATTAACTTATTAAGTTAAGAGATATAATAAAAAAATTAAAGAAAACACATATTTTAATGTATTAAAAGATAAACAACATTGTAATGAAATCCATATTTTCTCTATATTTTTTTTTATATGTCCCTTAACTTAATAAATTATTAGATCCTTCATCAGATCCCTATATATATATATAATATAATAATAATAATAATAATAATAATAGTAATTTGGGTGGGTGATTATTAATTCTCGAGTAATGATATACATACATAAACTTTTACTTAAAGTTTCTACATCCCTCTCACTGTAGGAGTAATTCACTGTAGCTACAATGAGAAGGGTGTAGAAACTTTAAGTACAAATTTATGTATGTTTATCATTTTTGTTAATTCTCAAGATTAAGCTCAACGTACCTCTCGAATTCCAAGAGCCTTTTGCACAGTTTTATCATTTGCCCAATTAATCGAGTAGAAATACCCATCTTTCTACAGAAGCCGAAGTACATAATCATTGTATAAAGAAAAATTATAATACTAATGATGTATGAAAGAAAAGAAATCTATAGAAACATATGTTCATGTTTATTGTTTAAAATGAGGTAAAGTGTTTCTAAAATAATATTTCTATCTCAAATCTAACATGCAATTAGTTACATAGTATTCTTTTTAATGAAATGACATCAACGAAGGATGATGCTAATAAGATCAAGACCTTACATCTCAATTGAATTGATATCTAAGATCTTATCCCAAAACATCTCTATCATGAGTGCATGTACTATTACTTAAATTTTATTATTGATAGATATACTCGTAGAATACAGAATCACGTAGAGTTTTACCCGACACCAAGGTCTTGAAGCTGACGACGACTGAGTTGGCAAATGGAGAAAATCAAAAGAATCTTCTTCGATGATGCTGCGATCCCAGTTGAGTTGTAGTGGTCTTGAGTGATTATCTAAACTACAAGAGGGTTCATATATATTCTGTATGCATATTTTTCCAATGCACTACAGATTCATTAGGGTTAGCTAATTTTGCTTCCTAAAATTATTCTAATTAATTGAACAAAATGAAAATGAGTCTTTGTACTATGTTACCGCTGTGATATTTTGAAGATCAGCTTTACATGAACCATTGCTTGGATCTACATTCTCATACTCGCCCTTGCAATTTCTTTTGGCTGACTGAAAGCAACAAACATACGTTCAGAGTATATGGATTTTCTTATCTTTTAGTAATTTAATCTTTATTTTATTAAAATGATGAATCTCTAATGACAAATTATAATATATAAAGTCATTCTCTGGTGCGAACGCTCTCATTTTTTAACAGTCATTTATGTCATCTAAAAATAAAAAAATACGTACTCTAATATATTAAAATAAATACAATTTTCAATGTAAGTAGAAACACCCTCACTCGAGAATGATTATAAGTATCCAATGAAATTTATTTGAAAAATAAAGAGAAGAAAGAAAAGTACAAAGAAATTAAGGGGTACATAGTAAGCCTTACCACACACAACATATACAATTTGGTAAATTTATATGATTGGAGAATTCACCTCGTAGATTTCATGTGTGATGAGCCCCTTCATGTAAGCGAAGTCTAGTCTTGAATTAGTGTCTAAATATATATCTGTTACTGGGTTGCCAAGTGAATATCCCTGTGTCCAATATCAGTATAATTAAGAATCAATAGTTCTTTAAAAAAAAATAAATAAAAAAAAAAAAAACAAAAAAACAAAAAAAACAAAAAAAAACTTAATTAAGAAGTCTATATGGACTGTAACGGACAAAATACATGTCAAATAATTTAAATCAAGATTTATTATGATACCTACTTTGAGATTCATTCTTGGCTTGTCTCCGACATCAATACCTGCAACAGAATCAACAATTAAATTCGAAGATAAAAGGAAACAAAAAACTTGCTGGTTTTTAGAAAATTTACCGTCAGAAATTTCTTGAACAATGATTGGAACAACTTTGCCGGCATAAGAAACACCGCTAATATAGAGTGAATTCGAGAGGAAGCTGGGGTGAGCTATAAGCCACTGATAAAAAAAAGTCATGTACAAATTAAAAATGGACTAGTTAGAACGTAGTAATTTGGAAAGCAAATAGAATCAATTGATGGTCATAAAATATATTTTGAAATTAAGCATTTGTTTTTTATTATTTTATGCTTTGACCATTTCAATTTACAAAATTCATCGTATTCTAGCCTTATCAGAATTTCTTTTTGACTCCATTGAATCAAAATATAAGTTACAAAGTCCTACTACTGAAATAACTCGTTAAAATGTTGATGAAACTTTAAAATTTTGCTCACCTTTCTTAGAAAAATATAAGTTTGTGCTGCTGAAACTGTGTCATTAATCATGTTGAGTCCTTGCCAACTATTGGCATATGAGAATCCGGAACCAACCGGTGCATCTAGGAATATAATGTTGGCAACCTGAAAATTATTTCACAACTTCCAATTAGATCCCTTCTAAAATTCCATATTTCTAATTATTTTTTTACCAATGATATTAGTATAAAAGGGTTACAAAAAATGATAAAATATTATCCAAAATTGTGTGGAGTCAGAATTTATTTTATCACTATTTATTGCCCTTTTGTACACATATTATTTTCAATTAATTTTAAAATCAAAGAAAGAAGAGATAATTAATGTCTCACCTTTGTCCAAGAGTACTGATTCAACAACAATTTTGGTAAATTTTCGCTGGAATTTTCGAAGTCAAATGACAAGGGACCTACAAGAACATACAATAGAATATATGGAATTTAACCCTAATGTAAGACTTATGAAAGTATAATTCTGATAAAATTGGCATTTTGGAGTGATAATTGGCAAATACACTCATACATGGGTGTGACTTGTCATTGGATTGATGCATCATTTACCATACAAAAATGACTTATTGCATTTAGAGTTTTTGATGACCAACATAGTGCACAAAATATTTATAGAATGATGAAGGTAATTTTTGATGAATATGGTTTAGTAGATAAAATTTTAACAATTGAATTTGATAATGCATATGTAAATACTGCATCCATTAATTATTTAAAAGAAATATGTCAACCAAATTTAGGGGGTCGGTTTTTTCATATTCGTTGCACATGTCATATCCTTAACTTATGTGTTCAAGATGGTCTGAAATTATTATCACCTTTCATTGATCTTATTAAGACAGCACTTAATTGTATTTGGTTATATTCTCAAGTTAGGAGAGAATGAGCCAAGTTTTGTAAAATAAATGGTATTAAACCGATTAAATTTTCAAGAGATGTTCCAACACGTTGAAATTCAACTTATTTTCTTTTATGTCAGACATTACAATACAAAGATACATTATATAGTTTTTTTTCCTCAACATGTTCAAAATATCACATTTTTTTCCTAGTCAATGGGATATTTGTGAAATTTTTTTAGATATTTTAAAAGTTTTTAATGATGCTACTTTAATATTTAGCGGTGTTTATTATCCTACAGCACATTTATTTCTTCTTGAAAGTTTGAATATTGTTGGTGCTCTGGATGAACATGTTGAAAGTAACGATCCTAATGATTTTATTTTGTTCGAAGTCATTACTGCTATGAAGGTAAAATGGTTGAAATATTTTAGAGAAATTCTTTTACTTTATCTTATTGCTGCTGTTTTTTATCCTAAATTTAAATTAGAAGGTTTGAATAGTGCTTTACAAACTTACTATGGTTATTTAGGAATATTAAATGAAATTGATATTACAAGAATAATAGTGAGATTAAGAAATGATTTAATTGAGTTATTTAGTGATTATATTGTAAGATATAACTTAGGAACATTAGGTGAATCTAGTAGTAGCGAACCGGTAATTCAAACAAGACTTAGCGCAGGGGATCGTTGGTTACTGCAACGAAATAAAAAAGCTAGGGATACGACAACTAATAACCCTGAATTAGATAATTATTTATCTACAAATTTTGAGTTTCCCACTGAAAATTTAGTTAGTAAAAATTTTAAAATCCTTGAATGGTGGAACCGACATCAAAATATATATTCTATTTTATCGATTATTGCTAAAGAGATGTTGACAGCATCTATTTCCACCGTTGCAGTTGAGCAAGCCTTCAGCTTGAGAGGGAATATATTGGAAGCTAGACGATCTTCATTACATCTAAGCACTCTAGAAGCAACAGCTTGTGTGGATGATTGGACTCGAGCTGATCTAAGACAACAAGAAGATGCCCCCGATGATTTCGAAGACTTGTTCGATAATGCATCTGCAACAACAAGTGCAAGTGGAACCGGAACTGAAAGATCAACTGATAATGATGATTGATAATTACAAAATTGTAAATTTACAAAAGAGAAATATCTTAAAATTGTGATGGAATTACGTGAGTTTTGATTCCTCTCACCCCTAGAGGATACGTAGACAACTTAATTTTTTTAAAATTTAAGTTCAAACTTTTCAATTTAATAATTTTATTTATTTATTAAATTAATGTAATTTATTTTCGAAATTAAAAAAAAAAAGAGGTTCGAACCGGAACCGGAACCGAACCGGAATTAACCGGTTCGGTTCCGATTCCATACTTGTGAAACCGAAAATCGGCCGGTTCGGTTCGATTTCAAACCGGAACCGAACCGCCGGCCAGGTCTATTTGATGTGATAAGGCTGATCCTGACATTTTCCAATTCTTATGCCATTTTTTACATTTTGATGTATTTTCCCATTGAGCAATATTATAACCAAGACCGGAATTGGATGTGACCACATATAGAGTATAAGAAAGCTCATATCACAATTTCTACTTTACCGGGCGATTTGGTCATGTTTTGATGATTTTTTCATCGACAGGTGCATTTATTTATTAAAAAAAGTATTAGAATTTAGATGTTTGTTTTTTTCCCTCACTAGGTTCATGCTTATGCTAAGCTAGCATCCATTGTAGGAGAATAAAAAGAAAAGGATAATCCTAACTAAAGCCCAATCACGAAAATACCTATCTCACCTAAAATCTTATTCAGTGAATCTTACGAAAAAATCCGATTAAGGAAAAAGAACGGGCCTCCAATGAAACAAGGCTTCACCATTATGAAATTATATGGTGAGATTAGATAGCTTACGTCCACGTACGAAAACAGAAGAATAATAGTTCATTAATGAAATGCAAGATATAAATATAGGAATACTCATCTCACAACCCCAAACCTCAATACACCCAATACTCTCATATCACTCTCTATTAGGAGATGTAGAAAGTCTCTGAATACTAAAACACTCCCTGATTTTTTTCTTGCATTTGGCCTTAGGGTTTGCCTTTATATATAGGCAAACTTGCTAAAATCTCTTGCATTTAAAATGCAATTGATTGTCAAAATTTGGTGCCACCATTATCAATTAAGTCTACTCACAATCCTTTCTTCTTCGTCATTGTGATGTTACTTGTGTTTCTACCCGGCCTTGTAAGGATCTAAACCATATAAATTTATCAGTATTAACTGGATTGGTCAAAAAAACATTTGTTAGGTTGTCTTGTGTGTGAAGTTTCTTCCTATCCACACTTCCAACTTCCACTACTTCTAAAACAAAGTGATATTCAACTCCTATTTGCTTTGTCTTTGAATGAAAGGTTAGATTCCTTATAATAAGAAGGACACTCTAACAATCATAAAATAATAAAATCTTCTCTTATTTGTGTCCGAGCTTCTCTAACAACCTTTGTATCCATATAGATTCATTACATGTAACTGTTATGTATTATGCTTCTGTCATAGATTGTGCCACAATTGTTTGCAGCTCGTCTTGCAACTGTGCCACAATTTTTTTGCCACCCTTACTTAAAATAGCCAAGTAATGTGGCACAAGAGATTGAAGTTTCAAGCTTGTAGAGATGGAGAGAGGATTGAAGTTTCATTAAGAATAGGGAGGGAGAGAAAAATGAAGGGCTAAATCTTATTATCTACATGTGCATTAAAGTTCAGGGAAAAAGAAAATATACCAATTTGATACGCGAAGGCCAAAAAGCCAGAACAGCCAGGGCCTCCGGTGAGCCAAAGCACAAGAGGGTCATCTTGTGGACTCCTTTCGGATTCAACGAAGTAGTAAAATAGCTGCACATCATTCAAGTCTCCCAACCCAATATACCTACAATAATACATTGTCAGAAAAAAGGGCGAAAAAAAATAATAATAATAATAATAATAATAATAAACAACACAGTTTAATTTCAAATTCGTATTTTAAAATTTATTTACATGTGAAAGAGAGAGAAAAAAAAAAAAACTTACCCAGTTTCGAGTTTGAAGGGGAGATCGCCATCAAAGCCCGGCAGGGTTGTGATGATTTGTTGCGATGCAACCACGTTAGAGACAACGAAGAGAAGAAATACTTGCAGTGCTGCCATGCTTGTGAATGAAATGAAGACGACTTTCTTCATCGCTCTTTAATCGGCTATTATTATATTACAGAATAGTGACAATCGTTTGTTTGGGTGTAAGTATATATGCATTTATTATTATGTGTATATTTTATACATGTCCATAACTAGTGTAATTATGTAGTGTATGATTCATGATCTGATTTTCAAATTTTGAATTTAAATTCAAAAAATATGTTTCTTGTAAGAGTCCGTGACAGTGGGGTTCAAAAAAAAAAAAATTGTATACACAAATTTTTCTTATCTTCATTTTCGTTCTTATTTTTTTGTAATATCCGGACATCATAACAGTATATGAGTATATGTGTGTGTATGGTGGGATTTTAATAATATATTTCTTAATTTTTTAAATTAAGGATTACATTAAAAAAAAACTTAAAATTCAATTGGTTAAAAGAAAAATAATAATATTTTGAAATATTTATTTTTACGTCCTTTAATATATTCATTAACTTAATTTAGTTGAGTGATCTTGTTGGAATCTTACTCAATATATCTAGTGAAATGAGATTTGAGATTTTAATTGAAATATAACTGATAATATATTTAAATTCATATTTTTCTATTTTATAATGTTAAGAATTCATTTAAAAAAAAGTTTTGGTAGGAAAAATGAAAAATGAAAAATGAAAAAAAGGAAAAAAATGATTATTGATTTGATAAATTTTTCCATTTCACATAAAAATAATATCAAAATTTTTCTTAAATAAATTCTTAATAAGTATCCTTAAAGCATTCATTAGCATAACCCTTTTATAATTTATCTGATAAATTAAAAGGTTATTGAAACCTTCTGAAACATGTGTTTTGATGTGTTGTCAGATTTCTTCTGACTGTACTTCTGAAGACAATTATAGCTGTCGTTGGGCTCATTTATCATACATAGGACAATTTCCCCTGTCAGACACCGTTGGATCATTTTTTAAAATAAAGATTAGAAAATAAAAAAGAAATTATTTATACCATCCATATTCTGACAGTGGCCAGCTTTTTAAGGGAAAAATTCGTGGGTCTACTTTTTCACTTTTCCATAATCATATTATTTTTGGCTCTCTCTACTCTCTTCTCAAGCATTCACGAAAATGGCTTGAAACTGAGCAAGAAAATGAGCACGAAAATGGTGTCAAGCTGATCAACAAACCCCCTGAATCTGGACAAGAAAATGGCGTGAAGCTGGGCAAAAAACTGAGATTTTTAACAGAAATTTTTAACACGCATAATAATAGATGATTGACTTATTACATGAATGATTTATTGTCACTATTACATTATAGATTTTCTCGAAGAGGAGACCAAATAAAATTTGCCACGTGAGAGAGTTCTTACATTACCTCAAAGATAAGTTCAAAATATTTATGCATATGGATTATTGACCCATATTTTTAAATAAAACGAAATGTAAGATAAAATATTAAAAAAAAAAAAAAACATACATACTGCAATATAATCTCTTTTACTCTATATTATTCTGTCTTTGTCAACTACATTATGTGTGCTATGAGAAAAATTTTGAATCGGGCCAGATTATGAGCCCTTATTAAATCTTGGCATCAGAATGAGAATCGTGTTAAAATTTTAAATTTTCAATACTTTTTTTAAAATTAAAAAAATACATAGATTACAAATAAAATTTATATTATCTTATTTTAAGATTTTTAATAAAAATTAAAATTTACCATAAAGTTAAATATATATATATATAGATATATATATGTTTAAATAAAAAGTAATTAAATGGCAGAAAGACACATTGCTATCAACAATAAGGGGATAAATAAAAAATGTGGCTCGGATTGTCTGTGGTTGGTAGCAGAGATGGTATGAAAGAATCAAGGACTTATGAGGTTAGTTGGAGTTTTCAAATTTGACCTTAAAATTAGGGATCACGAAAATTTTATATATTTTTATTTTTATTTTTTATTAATAAATATCTCATTTTACAAATTTTAGGGCCCATAAAATCAAAGGGAAATGAGGACCATTGTAGCACCAACCAACGGGTCCACTATTAATATAATAGAAAACGTGACTATATAAGACTCTTTTCTGAATTGTTGTTTTTTACTGCTCTCGAAACATACCAATTATGTGGCTTACATTAGTTGTGGTTAGTAGCATCAGTGGCCAAGATTTAAAACTACAAATTAACTTTAGCTGGTAAAATGTTTGGCCAGGAATTGAAGAGGTAGATTTTGGGTTCTCAAAATTGCAACTATGCCATTGAACATGGGTTCATATCTCCTGTCAAGGATTAAAGAGCACCATAAGATTAAGAATTTATAGGGGAAATTTATAAATTGACCCCTTAATTTTTTTTTTTCAAAATTAATTAATATTTTGTTAAATATATTTAATGATCAAATACAATAATTTCTTCCCAAATTACTCGTAGTTACAAAACAATCAATCATTTCTTTTTTTTTCCCCAAGAGAAATATCAAACCAATAATTATATGATTTGTATAGTTAATGATAGTTTTATTAGTTAGATTTTGTTATTATTATAGTTTTTTATGATTTATTAGGTTAGAAAATACTTAATATAATTTAAAAATGTGAAAGTTGAAATTAATTTGAGAAAAATTTATACATTCGATTTTCAACACACACTCGCAATCGCTCATTTAGATCTTGATGTCTGCTCGGGAGCTTGTTGGTGTCCTATGAGCACATGTGGGCGCCCGTGCAAGCGCACATTAATAGTTTATATTATTTCATGGCGGCATGGTATCTTTTTTAATGTTTGTGAATTGATATTGAAAATATCTCAGATATATTAGAGAATTGTTAATGTACTAAAAATTTAAGGTTGATGTCACCATATACTATTGATTTAACTTTTTATTAGGTTTATGGATTTTTATATAATTTTGATGAGCGGAAAATATATTATATTTTACCGCCCATTTGATCTAATATTTTGTTTAATTTCTCAGGTTTGATGAACGTTTTGATGTGTTTTTGTGTGTTTTGCAGATAAATAAAGATTTAAGACTCAATGAAATCAAATCGGAGCTAAAACGACGAAGAACGGACAAAAAAGGACAAAATAAGAATTCATGCACATCATGTGTCGCGACGCGCATGTCTCCTCGCGTCGCGATGCACCTCTATTATGAAGTTGCCGACAATTACTGTTCGCGTGTCGCGACGTAGATCACCTACGCGTTGTGATGCGCGGCGCTCCGTGGACACGTGTCAGGATCTCAGAAGAACGCGTTGACAACTCATCGCGTCGCAACACGCAGGGCTATTTGCATCGCGACACGCATGATGAATTTTTGCCTATAAATTCAGTTCGATTTCATTAGAATTTTCATACTTTCCTGTAGGTTTTGTATAAGGATCTAAGAACTGTATCTTATTTGTATTTAATTTTCGTATTTTAATTATGTACTTTTATTTCTAGTTTTAATAATAGTTTATTTATTTTATATTTCTTTTATGTTTCGTACTTAATTTCTACTGGGGGACGGGTGAAACATTTAATACGATTAATTAGGTTAATCTCACTTAATTATAATATATGAATTATAATATAACCGGACTAATTAATGGCAAACTATGATACCGCCTATATGGTCAGTTTAAATATAAATTACTTTACCGCCTATATGGCCAGTCTTTATGTGACAGATGATTACCGCCTATATGACTAATGTACTTGGACTAAATTAGACTACCGCCTACATGGCTGGTGTAATTGGACTAAATTAGACTACAGCCTACATGACTGGTTTTATATATTTGACATTATTAATTCTTGAGAAAGCATAACTAATAATAATTTAGATATTATAATAAGTGAGATTCATAGGTTTGAAATATTAAATATGGATCCCCCAACCCCCAACATTTTATTTTTATTTTAGGGAAGTGATGAAACACAATATTCACATGTTTAATAATTGATTTAAATATATTATGTTTAATGCTTTAGTTTGTTTATTGAATCTTAAGCTTAATGCTTCTTGTTGCCTGATCACCTATAAGATTGATGTGGTAAACTTAAAATGAACTTGGAAAATAGATTTTAGG
Organism: Zanthoxylum bungeanum; assembly: GCA_019454045.1. Classification (NCBI taxonomy): domain Eukaryota; kingdom Viridiplantae; phylum Streptophyta; class Magnoliopsida; order Sapindales; family Rutaceae; genus Zanthoxylum; species Zanthoxylum bungeanum. Next base: position 153,811 of record SKCR01033554.1, on the reverse strand, counting down.
TTTCAACCTTAGATTCAATAGCTCCCGGTCACTTAAGGATAGATAACCCTAATAAATTTCCTTCCAAAATAGACATATACCTGTCGGGCGGGGGTAGCTATAAATGGAACTTGAACTTAATGAATTCAAGTAACTTGGTTAACATAGACATATGATTAATTGTTTGGGTGTTTGCATCTGACCATCGACAGAGACGTTTGCATATCTTCGTGTTCCAGGTTAACAAACAAATTTATTTCACATGTATAAGAAAATCAATTCATCATTAGAATAATATTGTGTGTCATAACCCTAGATGTTTGTGTATTTTGTTTATTTTCCTTAGTATTTTCTTTTGTTTTTAGTTATTTATTTATTTGGCAAATCCACATTCAATCAACCAAAAGAAATCATTCCCTTATCCATTTAATTAGAAACCTGTAAACATTTAGCACCACTAATTAATAACAACTGTTTACGTAATTTTTTGCTTGAAGAAACGTGTAAGGTTCAAGCCTTCTGAGACAAAGTCCCAGTAATGGGTGTTTGATTAAGTGAATAAGCCTCCAAGGGGTACAAACACACAAATTAAAGTCCTAAAGATTATAAAACTACGAAATAAAAAATAAGATGCTCGTTTGAGTCTTCATTTGATCAGGGCTTTTTCTCTTCGCAAGAGTGAGTCTTTTATAGTGGAATTTGTAAACTGGTCGGACGGTTACCGCTGGATCACGTCTTCAACTGTTGAGTTGTGTGCCATAATTGCCTGATCGTGGAGGGAACTGTCTAACTGCTGAAATCGTGGGATCAACTGCAATATAGTCGTACTGACTCTTTTGTCTTCCTAATTGTTATGTCGTCTGGTGAATATTCTGATCTTCCCCTCGTCGCCCTGTTCACGAATCGTTCTCTGGCGCGATACTTGCTTGCCCTGATTGCCTTTGTCCTTTACTCTTTCGTTCTAGGGCAATTTCGCTCTATGGTGATTTTCTTTTGTCAATAATTATCCTCCAAATTCACCTAGATTGAGTTGCAAGTGAAATCGAGGTGAATTTCTTGATTTAGGTAGAATCATGGTGGTGGACGTCGGCCCACAAGCTCTCGTCCTATTATTTTGTTGGGCCGTCCTTTAAGTTCCCCATGCGAGCCCATCACTTCAATAAATGCGTGACCTTTCCCAACACGTTTCATCATGACTCCCATTAATGAGCCGTATTTCACGTCATTTCAGTATCACACGTCACTTTTATCCCCTTACATCGAATCGTGTTACGACACCTGTCTAGGGCGAATAATTATCATTTGGCAGGTACTAGTGCTTTTATTTTTACTCACCATTTTCAGGTATTATAAATTCAACTCATAATTGCACTTTTGAAGACATCCAGAGTAAAACATGGAAGCCACTTCAAGAAGATGAGTTGAAAACATTTGTGTGTTTTGTGGTACTAGTGTTGGTACTAAACCACAATACATAGAAGCATCACATGAATTGGGTCGAGTCTTAGCTGAAAAGAATATGCACTTAGTATACGGCTTAGGAAATCTTGGACTAATGAGGATCGTTTCAAAAGCTACACAGGAAGGGGGCAGTCCAGTTCTAGGAATCATCCCAAAACCCTTGGCAGAGGCGAATCTGATAGGTCCATCAAATGGAGATGAACTGATCGTACCGGGAATGTCTGAGCGACTGGTGGAAATGATTAACTGTGTTGATGCTTTTATTGCTTTGCCAGGTGGCCTGGGCACATTGGAGGAAATTTTTATAGTGCTATCTTGGGCGAACTTGAACATACACCAGAAACCAATTGGGTTGTTTAACGTTGATAGATTTTATGATTTTCTTTGTGTGTTTCTTGATGATGCCCGGAGAAATGGGTTCGTGACAAACCTATGAAATAACTTCTCTTTACTGCCATAACTATCCCGGATCTAATTGACCAAATCTTAGCCTTTGAACCACAAATTGACCCTATCATTTCCAAGATAAAATGGTTCGAGGATGATCGTGGTAAGAAGCGTCGGATAAATCTGGATCTTAACCTTTAATTTCATTTCTAGATGTAGCATTTCAGCTAACCAGATACTATCTTCTAAACTCATCTTCTACTATTTCAGACATTGGGGACAATGTCTCATTTAAGTTTGGGGGAGGGGAATAGTTAATAGTATCCTGCTTTTATTGTGTTATTTTTAGTTCAAATTTTTTCAAAAAATACAAAAAAATTAAAATTTTTTACAAAAAAAAAAAAAATATATATATATATTTAGTGTTTTTGTGTTTTTAATTTGATTAATCAGGTGAAATTGGTGAAAGATAGCTGTGTAAGGAGTTTCCACTCTTGATACGTATCTCAAATCCATTTTTGAAACAAGTTAATTTTTGTTTATTTCCTTTTGAATTATTTAATTTGTGAATTCTCCATAATATTGACTAAAATGGATCTTAATATGCTCAGTTGGCAGGTATTATCAACATGTATTGTAACATACGGACATGAGATGTAATTGAAAAGTTTGTAATATTCATTGCTCTAGTTTAATTGGAGAAAGCATCTATAAATGGCAATGGAGTAAAAAAAAATAAAAAAATAAAAAAAAATGTATGAAAAAACGTCAGAGATCCGAGTAATTAAGTCCGTAGGGGTGTCTTAACACCTAGTGCCCTAAAGCCAACTGGTTTGGGAGTCACTGACCCAAAACTTGCTACATGGATCGAAAATGTTGTAAAAATATATATATCTGAAGTCTGAGTAATTAAATCCGTAGGGGTGTCTTAACACCTAGTGCCCTAAAGCCAACTGGTTTGGGAGTCACTGGCCCAAAGCTTGCTACATAGACGGAAGATATGGTATATAAATAAAAAAATAAAAATGAAAGGAAAAAAATCAGAAAAATCAGAAAAAATTATTCCATTGCTACAAAAAGGTGTGAATTCTGATAAAACTTTAGGACAAAAATATTACTCTCTTCTCAACTGCACTTGTGACTATTGTGGGCAAAATGAGTTGATGAATATTTTGTTGGTTGTGTATATGAAGAATGATAAAAATTATCGGAGAATTTACTTATTCGGTAATTTTGAAAGAAAGAAAACAACTACTAACTTGTAGTAGAAGTTTCACCTGTTTAGTCATTAACTTCTTTATTCTCTTGTCTTTTTACTTTTGTTTGCATTAGTTTTATTATTTTTTTTACTTTTATAAGACGTTTGTGGGAATCGTCGCTGTAAACCCTCACGAGACTACAACTCGTCCACTAGGGACATCTAGGGGTTTAAAGGCTTGTTGCATACGCAAAATGCAACCGTGATCCCTACGAAAGTGGCTTAGTTTAATTTCAATTGTTTATTGTATATTATTTTATTGTTTTGCTCGAGGACTAGCAAAATGTTAGGTTTTGGGGTGTGATGAGCGGAAAATATATCAATATTTACCGCCCATTTTACCTAATATTTTGTTTAGTTTCTCGGGTTTGATGAACGTTTTGATGTGTTTTGATGTATTTTATAGATAAATAAAGTATTGGGACTTAATGGAATCAACTCGAGGCTAAAACGATGAAATCTGGAGCAAAAAAAATGGCGAAACGGAAATTTACTATACGCGTCACGAAGTGCAGTCCTAAATTCCAATTTTGCGCAAGTTTGGTATTTTGGCCATAAATTTTTCATCTGATATCCGTTTGAGCTGATTCAAGTTCCAGATTAAAGGAGCCACATATATCTACAACTTTGAAGATTTAAGTATTTTCGAATTCGGAAGTTTGGAAGGCCGAAATTGATGAATAGTCCAATGAATTTTGTGTAATTACTATAGTCATTTTCAAAATATAAAATAAAATTAATAAAAATAAAAAGTAAAAATTGTCAAACTTCCACCAAACATGCTTGCATGTTTGGTACCATATTTGGTGTCATGTTTGGTGCTATGTTTGATGCCATGTTTGGTGCCATGTTTGGTGGAGCAATTGGGGGAGAAATTAGTGGAAGCCTTTAGATTTTCCTATAAATACCAAGCTTAACTTTGTAAATTTTCCATGCTTTCTTTGAAGGAATTTCTCCATGTAAACCTAAAGGAAAGTGTCTTGTGTATTATATAAGTTTTCTTGTATTTTCTTTTTATCTAATTAATAAAATTTTGTGTGTTTTCATTTACAGCATGAGCAGGTAATCTTATTCTGCTGGGGTGAAAAGGGTAAGACTTTTAATATAATAAATTATTAATCTCCCTTATTTTAATTACAATTTGGATTAATTAGTTTCTGCCTATATGGCCGGTTTAGGTGACAATCTTATTTACCGCCTATATGGCTGGTTTTACATTATTGGACTTAGTTTCCGCCTATATGGTCAGTTTATATGATTTTGTTACCACCTATATGGTCGGTTGGACTTTGGACCAATGATATCACCACCTATATGGTTGGTTTAAATATAATTAATCCGTAAATATTGACAATAAGAGAGATTTCTAATTTTGAAATATTAAAAGTGGATCCTCTAACCCCAACAATTTCTTTTATTGTACTTTTACATTTCTAATTTCCAGTATTTAATTTCCATCATTTACTTTATTTGATTTCCAGAATTTAATTTATGTCTTTTATTTTATTTAAGCTTTTATTAGCCTTAGGTATGTGTCGTAACTAAGTCTGTTATCTAGGGTTGTGATGAATTCCAATATCACCGGGTTATAAGGGGTTATTTTATAGTTTGCGTAATATAAAGGTTTACTTATTAAGTCTTGAGCTTAATGCGTCTTGTTAACTGGCCACTAATAAGATTGATCTGGTAAACTTAAAATAAACTTGACAAAAGAATTTTAGGTTTCAGCCTTAGACTTAATAGCCCACGATCTTCCTTGATGATATATAACCCTTTAATAGATTTCCTTACAGGATAGACATATACCTGTTGGGCGGGGGTAACCATAATTGGAATTTAATCTTAATGAATCCATGTAATTTGGTTGACATAGACATATGGTTCAATTGGATTATACTAGGTATGTGCAGCTGACCATCGACATAGGCTTTTGCATAATTTTGTGTTCCAGGTTAGTAAACCGATTTATTACACAAACATGAAATAACCACTTCATCTTTAATTAGATATTGGAAGAAATCACAACCCTGGATAGTTTTACAAATTTGAATTTTGTTAAATCTACTCTCACATAATATTTACTTATTTTAAGTTTAAAGTCACCATTCCAATCAATCAATCAATCAATCTATCTATCTGTTAGATACTAGTAATCATTCGGCCTAATAAAATTAATAGATTAGGTATTAAGTCATCGTGGGATCGAGATATTTTTTATACTACTTGAACGATACGTGCGCTTGCGTTATACGCGTGTGATTACGCACCGATCATATGATCACCCACCTCATCTTTATTCCGACCCGGTGAGCCCCGCAAACACCTTCGTGTATTTTGGCTATAATAGTTTTGGATTCTGATGGCCCTACACATTTCAACAACAGACCATCTTGTCATTTTTTATATAACACATCTCCCGACACCACGTAGTTCAGGGCTTTGAGTTTCAGCCTTCGATCTTTCCCATTTTCGGGCTGTCTTAAAAATTCTTTGATCTCTCTTCTCCATTCGTCCTCATCTTGGACCTCAACGGTCATAACATACGTCACCCTCTTTCTTCTCATCAGGGCTGGCTTCTTCGCTCCTATATATACCGTCTATGCTTGTCTGTTTATATCCTGAGGCCGTTTGGGCCAAATTGTTGGCCATTTCGTTCTTCGTCCTTGGAACGTGTTCTAGCTCCGCATAGTCAAATTGATCTAACATCTCTTTGGCTACATCTGATAGTGCCATGACTGATGGGCTTTGGCATTTAAAGGCTCCTATTACCTGTTGGATTACCAATTGCTTGTCTCCTCTAATGGACACGTGTGTTACTCCCATACTGAGGAGTATTTCCAACCCAAATATCAAGGCCTAGTATTCGGCCTGGTTGTTGTGCAATATTCGTCTAACCTAACCACGAAACGGAATGATTCTCCCAATGGACTGACCAAGACTATTCATATTCATGCTCCTTTCGTCGTCCTAGATTCATCAAAATACATCATCCATGGTTTCAAATTGCATTCATCTAGTTCCATTTCCATTTCTCTAATGGTACTCAAACACGGGTGATCAGTTAAGAAATCTGCCAAGGCTTGATTTTTAACAGCCTTTTGAGGTTCATGCTGTATATCGAATTCTGATAATGATAATGACCAGAAACCAACTCTTTGATGCAAAATAGGGCGAGAGAACATGTACTTTATTATATTAACTTTAGTGATTAAGTACACTGTAGTCGGCCTAAGGTAGGCTCGTAATTTAGTACATGTAAAATATAAAGCCAAACACAATTTCTCCATTGGAGAATAATTACATTCATATTTCAGCAATTGTCTGCTGATGTAATAAATGGCTCTTTCGACGTCCATGTCATCGTCTTGCACGATCATCCCAGCTATGGACTGCTCTTCGTCTGATATATATAACTTCATTGGCAGTCCTGGCACATTGGGTACCATCACCGGCGGCTGTGACAAATATTTCTTCAGGCTTTCGAAAGCCTTTTAATGTTCTTCGATCCAGACGAACTCGTCATTATCCTTTAGTCTCGACAAAGACGAGAACACCTTAGTTTTCCCTGCACAGTTAGAGATAAATCTTCTTAAGAAATTAATTTTCCCTAGAAATCTTTGCAACTCTTTCTTATTTCGGGGTGGTTTGTCTTCAGTGATTGCCCGAGATTTATTGGTATCAATCTCAATTCCCCGTTGGTGTACTAGAAAACCCAGGAAATTTCCTGCACTCACCCTAAAAACACACTTGGCAGGATTTAACTTCAATTTAAATTTCCTCATTCGCTCAAAAGCCATCGCTAAGTGGCTAAAATGTTCGTCCATGGTTACAGACTTAGCCACTATATCATCCACATAAACCTCTACAAATTTGCTGATAATGTCATGGAAAATTAGATTCATGGCCTGCTGGTATGTGGCCCCAATATTTTTTAGACCGAATGGCATTACCACCCATTCATAACACCCTAAAGAACATGGGCACCTAAAGGCCGTTTTATGTATATCGCTTTCGGCGATGTAGATCTGATTATAACCCGCATATCCATCCATAAAAGAGTACACCTGATACCATATTGTGGAGTCTATTAGGGAATCTACCGTCGGCATGAGATATTGATTTTTTGGTGTGGCCAAGTTTAAATTCCTAAAGTATATGCATATTCTTAGCTTTCCATTCTTTTTCATGACATGAACGATATTAGACAACCATTCTACGTATATGGTCGTCCTACTGAATTTCGCCTCCAAAAGGTGTTCGACCTCTTTCTTAATGTTAAGCATGACATTAGGTGCAAACCTCAAAGGAGGTTATTTATACGGCCTATGGTTTGACATAATTGGCAACCTATGTTCCACTAACATTCTATCTAAACCAGACATTTCATTATAGTCCCAAGCAAAATAATATTTATATTTTTTTTTTATAACAAATGGATAAATTTTTCGCGTATCTGGGCCTCTAGTTCCTTGTTGATGTAGGTGATACGTCTATCGTCCTCACTTCCCAGGTTTACCTCGTCCAATACATCATGTGCCCTTGTGATGCTCGTCTTATGCCGCCCATTCAGAGTGTATTCTTCCTCTTCCATTTGCTGTTCACTTTTGGGAATCCCTTCCATAAAATAATCTACCTTGTATGCCTTTCTCACTCTGTCCTATGTCTGGTGTGCTAACAATTTATCCCTTAAGGCCAAAATAGTGGCCTAAGCTTCAGCTTCATCTTCTTGTTCTGTTACATAGGCCATTAAGTTGACCCTGGTCGGCTCGTAATTTCCTTCGTACATAAAGTATTCAGCCGAATTCATCTCTGCAGTGAAAGATTTATTATCAGCATGTACTACTTCCACTTCATCTCTCTGGTTCCAGAAAATTAGGCATTGATGAAGGGACGAAGGAATGCACTGGCTGTCGTGGATCCAATCCCGTCTTAAAAGCATGTTATATGTGGTCGATCCATCTATAATGAAGAATATTATCGTCTTCGTAGTGCTCCCCACTTGCAAGTCTAGTGGGACGACCCCATTTGTCGTCATCGCCCCTCCATTGAAACTTGTTAGCACCACTTCTGTAAGGATGAGGTCATCTTCCGACTTTGTTAAACGCCCCAACATCCTAACCAGGATTGCATTGATGGCTATTCCATTATCAATCAACACTTTGGTGATGGGTATCCCGTTGCCCTTTGCTTTCACATACAACGGCCGCAGCTGCTTCGTCATTTGTGGTGGTGGTTTTGGGAATATCACCTTCCCTGATAGGCCTACCTCTATTATTTGTTCATTCTCGACATTGGCCCGAGGTAATTCTTCCCCTATGTCCCATACAGAGGGTGGTAATGTGACCGGCGGAATGTGAGAGACATTATTGATGACCAGTCTCCACTTTTCTGCCTTGGTAACGGCCCGTTTTATTTTAGGCGTACCATATAGGACGATGTATGGGGTTCGTCCCAAGTCTTCTCCTAGCATTTCGACTGCAGGGTTTCCGGCCTCATACAATTCTTTAAGAAGCCGATTTTGTGATATTCCTCTCCTTCGTGCTTCAGTCCTGATGTCTATTTCTTCTTCTATGTCAGTCATTTCCTCGTATGAAGCCTCTCTGTATGTTATCGAGAGTGCTGCAAATTCTGTCTCACGCCATCATAGACATCTTCGTTATTTCCAGCCCTTTCACTGTTATCCCCCTTGAATTTCTCGGACAATAAGTAATGATTCGCCACAACTGGTGGCATACTGCCAAACTGAATGACGATAGGGGGGTCTTCATCGTCAGTCTCATCCCGTTTTCATCTATCAAACTTGGTATGCTCCTCGCAGTTCGTTGTTGTCCATTCTCCGTCGTTACTCTCTTTACTACTCACATCCGGTTTCTCCTTTATACAAACACTACGACCTGTGACTTTCATTTCACCTTACTGGCGCATCTTACGGCCATAGTTTCTCTGGTGTCGCCTCAGTTGCGTCCTTATATTTCATCCACCGGTTGGTAGTTCCTTCCCGGACGTTGCTCCGAATGTGGCCTATGGTACGAATGCCATATATTGGGCCGATGGATTTTTCACCCTAAACGTCCTTACATTTTGGACGAAATTTGAATTCTCACCGTAAAACCTTGGTGCGAAGGTCCTCGGCTGCCATGCTAGTGGCTCTTTCTTTATAGGCCTTTCACAAGTATCTTCCAACTCCCTCATCCATTATATACTGTTCTTGCACCGTACACAGAGATTTTACCGATCCTTTCGTTCTTGGGGTGTTTTAATCCTTGCCAGAGCGCTTGGACGATGACATTCTTGTTTTTCATCTAGGACAAACTTGAACATTGGCAAGTTAATTTTGGTAAGGTCTGAGTTGATTATGTTTAATTCCACTGGCTTTGGGAAAGGGTTGTCGTCCAGCGCCATCTTTTTTTCGAACGTTATTCGTCCAGATTCTATTGCATCCTGAAAACATTCCGAAAAATAAGACAATTATTAGTTGAATGGGACCACGCACTATGCCACTTACAATATTTTTTACCACCTATTTGCTCGACGCTTGGGAATGTGTGGCAATCGCTCAAACTAATTTGCTTGTCTTTATAAAACTGATCGAATATGGCATCGACTTTTGTGATATCAAAATAGAAGTTTCTACTCTTTTTATCATTCTTTTCCTTGGCTTGGGGTTCAGCCCACACCTTACAAACGTACGGCTTCCTTCTAACCAATTCGGCCAAACATAAGTCAGCCGATTCGATGTCTATTTCGCCTATTTCATAATCGATGCTCCGGTAATAAGTTCTTTTACTGGAATTTTTCATTTGCTCCTCATCTTTTAATAACCGTTCATAACGCACTACACTAGTGGTGAGTTGAGGGAGATCCCAAAATTCTCGATCTTGAAATTTTTTTTTTAGATCGAAATTGAGACAGCTTTGGGCGAATCTCATAAATTCTTTTTCTGGCAAAGGCACGTAACATCAGCCTCTAGCCATTTTAAACCTTTGTAAGAACGTCTTGGCCCATTCTCCTGGTAACTGTCTCATGTTTGCCAAATCGGCCAAGGCCACTTCAGATTCGGCCTTGTAGAATTGCGCATGGAATAGCTGTTTCATTCGTTGCCAATTTTCCACCGAGTTGGGCGGCAGGCTGACATACCAGGAGAAAACTACTCATGATAGTGAGCCGAGAAATAACCTCAACTTATGGAAATCATGTGCTTCTCCACACTGAAGGGTAAATCACCCAATGTGTTCCATAGTAGAAATTTCCCCAGACCCTGTAAATAGGGAAAATTCTGGTACCTTGTAATTCCTCGGCCAAGAATATGCCACATCTATCCAATATGGATATGGCTTTTGATATCTTGGGCGAATTGGCCTTATCCCTATACCGAATTGATTCTGAAGAATCTCGATCATCTGTTCTCTCAACATATCATTGCCATTGAATGGCATTGCTATAGGGGTGGTTGTTGTCCTCTCACAAGTGGGACATAGTCGTGACTGTGTCCATGTGAAGCCTGTAGACCTTGGGGCAACACCACTTCATGTTGTGCCATATTTGGCCCTTGGTGTATGTTTGGCCTTAGATATGGGCCATGGCCCCCATGACTTATTCCCCTCTGGAAGTCGTAGGGACAATGACCCCTTGCAGAGGAATATTGCTCGGACCACCCTCCTGACTGATTGGTGCAGGAGGAGGTTTAGTCCACGGTAGGGCTGTCCCCCCGTTTACACATTTGGCCATTAACTCATTTAATGAGCTTAGGTGTTTGGCCATATTTTCATAATGTGAATTACTTTTCGAAGTAAACTTATCAATGATATGAGCATTTTGAAGCCTAACCTGCTTGACAACATCCTGCGTGAATTCACCGAACAATGCGCGAACCACGTTAGGGTTGAGCTCTCGCATAGGCTCATATCGACTAGCATCTGCCAGACCCTCGAAATGGCCTACTACGGCTGGAACGTGGGGCTGGTTAGTTTGCTCCAGTCCCCATTCCTCCGTACTTGAGCCAGTTTGAGTGTTTCTTTTCGGAGGCATATCCACTTTTCACACCAATTCTTCCACTGTGATCGCCAAAAATTGTTTGCGTAATTTTTTGCTTGGAGAAACATGTAAGGTTCAAACCTCCCGAGATAAAGTCCCAACAATGGGTGTTTGATTAAGTGAATAAGCCTCCAAGGGGCACAAGCACACAAATTACAATCCTAAAGATTATAAAACTACGAAATAAAAAATAAGATGTTCGTTTAGTCTTCATTTGATCGGGGTTTTTCTATTCGCATGAGTGAGCCTTTTATAGTGGAATTTGTAAACTGCTCGGACGGTTACCGCTAGATCATGTCTTCAACTGTTGAGTTGTGTGCCATAACTGCCTGATCGTGGAGGGAACTATCTAACTGTTGAAATCGTGGGATCAACTGCAATATAGTAATCCTGACTCTTTTGTCGTCCTAATTGTTGTGTCGTCTGGTGACTATTCTGATCTTCCCCTCGTCGCCCTATTCACGAATCGTTATGTGGCACGATACTTGCTTGCCCTGATTGCCTTGGTCCTTTACTCCTTCGTTCTAGGGCTATTTCGCTCTAGGGTGATTTTCTTTTGTCAATAACAACAATAGAAATTAAGTCCTCGTGGGATCGATATTTTTATACTACTTGAACGATACGTGCACTTGTGTTACGCATGTGATTTCACCAATCAAATATCAAACCCAAACTGATACACGAGTGTGGCTCACACAGTCTTTTTGTCTGCCCATGACAAGAGCGATAGTGAAAGGATCCCAGATAAGAGATCGACTTGCATGTAATAGAGGGTGATAAGAAAAATATCTCACAAACACTTGCACTATTCTAAGGCATATTGGGAATTTGGCAGTCTAGTTGTAGATTCTCACTTTGGGTGCAAGAGGTCACGAGTATGATTTTGGGAATTTTTGTGATTCTCTGGTCACTGAAAAGTGTTAATGATATTTTTTTTCCTATTACTACTTGAATAGAATTTACAAAGATTACAAACTTTATTACAAAAAACCTCACACTTCACTCTTTAAACTCTCTTGACATAAAACTTAAACACATATTAGGGATGTTTGAACTCTCAAATGAAAGCTCAATTTATAAGCAATGGCTTTCGTTTTAACTTAACAAAATTAGTAGAGTTGTTGCCATAATTGTCCACTAATCGAATGATTAGGAGTGATTACACCCAAACCATTAAGTGAATTATTGATGATTGTAATAAATTAATCATTCACATATGCATATTGGATTCAAATCAGGAATGCCACAACGGCATTGCATTCATAATTTTGTTATACAGAATATTAATCACCACCAATGTAGATTTGACTTCAAAGAAATTTCGGGTGATTATACAGCTTGTTGAGTTTTGAATAGGTGTTTGGATTTATATATAGAATAAATGTTACTAATTATTTTTGAGGTAACTTGTAATATTTTGGAAGTAAAAATAGTTTGTCCCGTATCAGTTGGTAAATTTTATTTAATTAATTAAATAAAATAAAAAAGAAAATAGTTGTTTAATTTTGGGTGAATTAGGATTTTTATTTTAATAGGATTAAATTTTATCACTATCCTGATAATTTTAATTTAATTGGGATCAAAACAACTAAAATCTATAAATATCCTTATTGGGTTTCCATTGAGAGTGGAAGCAAAAGTTAATGTGAGTGACTTTTGAAGGAAAAGAAAATTTTGAATTTACTAGTAATCCTAAAAATTACATATTTAAGTATTTTTTCGGAGTTAAAACACGCGTCCCGAAATTGGATTACTCTTCAAGACGCGTGCTAGTTAAAAAATGAGGCAGAAAGTACTGAAGTGGCATTGCGACATCCACCATGGCGTGTCTCCAAGCGCCGATAAAATTGAGGTGCGCGTCGTGACGCGGGTTGCGGATCCAGTTCGTTCAGGACTCAATTTTTAAACAGGAAATTCCCCCAGAACCTCGTATAAAAACAACAAATCGTACCAAAACTTAGAGGAGACTCTCATAACATAATTTTATAGCCTCCAAAGAGATTTCTAAGAAAAGACAAAGCACATCAAGCGAGCACAACACAAAAACTCAATAGCAGGGAGCGAAAGGCTGTCGATCTCGACATAGTTTCTTCTTTCCTTTACTCCCATAATGTTTTGTTTATTGTTGAATATCTATTTAGAGTTTTTGAGCATGTGTAATAACTGAAATTACCTACAAACAATAACAAGTAATACTATACCCGAGAGTGGGGTATATTGGGTTATTAAAAATAATGCAGAATTATAAATTTTGTCAATTTTATATTTCCAAGCTTTCACTAATAATTGTAAACATCCTTAAAGTAAAATTGCATAAATTAAAAGATAAAGGAAGAGAGATACAACACCGAGTTTATAGTGGTTCAACCAAGTCACTTGCCTACGTCCACTCTCTCTTCAAGCGCACTTGAAGGTTCCACTAGATTCAACAATCTTTACAATCAAGAGATTTTACTCTAAGGCTTCTCTTAAACTTCTTACACAAACTCGACCCTTGAGAGTAATCACCACTCACACAAGGGATTTCAGTACAAGTGTTTCTGAAAAATAAATTTTTATGTTTACAACACTATTTGAGAACTCACAAAAAGAATACAAAGATTGAATGATGTATGAGTTACTCAAATATATCTAAGCTCGCTAAGATGATTATGAAAATATATGTATGAGCTTATGAATTGGTAAGAATGAGTTGAATCAAGAAGATTTTAGTATCTCACTGTTTTTGCTATCAAGAATGATGTATGAAGGTGTTCTCTAAAATGCAAAAACGAATTTGGGACATTTATATAGTTAAAAATAATTATTTCCCAACATTCATGTCAGAGACCGGTCTGGAAATCGGTATGCCCGTCTGACACCCAATGGTCATATTAACGTTCAAAATTGTATACATTGGACCGGTATGAATACCAGTATGTGTCTTGCCGGTTCCAGTGACTATGTTAAATCCATGGCTAACCGGTATCAAAACCGGTATTACAACCTGTAAGATATAAACCGGTTCCAGTGAGTATGACTTCCAGAGTATGACCAGTTTGTAAACCGGTATGGTAACCAGTATCACACTATTCGGTTCCAGTAAGCATGTATTGACTGCCAATACAGGTAAGTAAAATCGGTATGGAAACCGGTAAATGATAACCCGTTTCCAGAGGCATGTCTTCTCAGTTTTGAGAGTTCAAATTTTTTTTTCTCTCCTCAATATTAGCTCCCCCTCAATGTGTGTCTTTGATGCAATGCTATAACACTTAGATAAACACATTAGTACACATATGCTCCCCCTTAGTATAAGGGTGAGGGTAGCACAAGTTTTAATCATTTGTATAATTTCTCTCCCCCTTTGACATTATCAAAAAAAATTGGAGAAGCAAAATTGAAGCGAGATAATAATTAAATACGAGTCAATCCATAGCGTATAAAAAATTACGTAAAGAGCAATAATCGACACAATTTAGAGAAATAGTCATTTCATTAATAGATATTTAAAATACATGTCATGATTTTCAAAAAGTAAAACAAAATGTGGGCCAAATCGAGAATCTAGAGATCTCCAGTAAAAAAATTGATCTATTGGTCCATGGAGTTTAGGCATTGCTCCACACGAGTACTGAAATTAGTGAATAACGTGGAAATATGAGTGATGTTGGTGGAGAGAGTGTCCAAATTGGTAGCGCGAGAATCAAGTCTAACCATGACGAGGTTGTGTTGTTCGTCCACCGATGGTCTCAAACTTGATGGTCCTGCTGCTTCAGTGGCAGCACTGTCAGTTTCTTCATTAGAATCAGCTCTACCAATCGTCAATGGCCGTTTGGAAGTGGAGGCTCCAGGAGTGCTGGACTTGGGCTTCAAACGCCAAACACCATCGACCTTTTCCCATTGCTTATGGTGAAAAATGGTTAGAGTGATTTGGTGAAGGGGAGTGACAGAGAATGATGGCTCATCGGGGCCGATGGCGACATGAAATTTTTGGAGAATTTTAGTGATAAGGGACCCATAGGGAAGACTCTGTTGAGGATGAGAACGGGCTGTTTGCATGTATTGCAAACAAGAAAACCTATGTCCAATGGAATGTTTAATCCTAAGGATCCCATAACCCAAATATCCAAAAGGTTAACAGCGTTAATGTGCCATTTGCGAGGTAAGAAGATACACTGGATAATTTTGGTGAAGACTTGCATATCGAAGCTTAATTCAACCTTTTTGAGGACATGGACGTCAGGGAATGGATGTGGAACAAGTGCGTCTCTCTGCACAAATTCCATAACACGTGCCCCAAAGATTCATTCAAGCTGACGAAAGCCTCGAGGAGTGGCGACACCGACGAGTTTGTTTGGAGTATAAAGGATGCGGTTAATGGAATTTGGAGTGACAGTAAATCGAGTACCATTGACACATGTGCGAAAGGCTCATGGGGTACTGACAGGGAATTCCATATTGGCATAGAATACTTTAACAAGATTTGTAAAGATGTGATCGGTTAATTGATAAAAATGGCTGAGTTCTTGACGCTCGAGGATGGAGGTACACGGAAAGTCGGCTAAATCAGCCAGATTACAAAAATATAGTTTGGATAGGACTTTTTGTTTGATATGGTCATTGTAAATTTGTATGAAACGATCCTGAGAGAAGTAGTGATCAGGATTGAGGTGCGGGTTCATTTTATAGTTTGGCAGGATTTTAGGATTTTTCAAAAAAACAATGAATTTGAGCCAAACAAGTGATGGATATATGTTCTAAACATGTCCTAAAGTCAATTTGAAAAAGAAATTTGAACAAACAACAACTTAAATGACCGAATTTGACAAAATAGAAATCTAGAGTTTTGAAACCTAAAAATTCGAAAACATAGAGATTAAGGAGAAAAAGAAGTGAAAACTTACCCCAATTGATGAAGAGATGAACGAAAATGACTTAGGAGTGGATTTGAGTGAAAAACGAGAGGATTTGAGAGAGATTTGAGAATGATTTCGACGAAATGAAGAGAAAGAGTCGCGATTGGGTTTTAAATCACGAGACTGATTTAAAGACCGATAAGCCAGTACGTAGACCGATAAACGCGCAAATAAACCGGTATGCCGATTCCAGAAGGGTCACGAAGGGTATACGAGGAGTTTTATCGATAGAAATGGCCCCAAAGTTAATTTTTGAGTAATTTTAATGACTCACATAAGTTATTTATTAGCTCAATGAGATTCATTAACACTCAAAACAAATAATCTTAAAAGAATCACAAAAAATAAAGCTCACACATAGGCAACAAATAATATTTTCAATCATTTAATGCAATAATGCCTAATTCCTGTCTAATTCTTGTGAAATTTTCTTCAAGAAAGGGTTTTGTAAGAATATCCGCCAATTGTTGATCGGTCGGAACTAAATCAAGAATTACATCCCCTTTGCTAACATGATCTCTAAGGAAATGATGCATTATATCAATATGACTGGCTCTAAGGTGAATAATAGAGTTTTTAGACAAGTTGATGGCACTGGTGTTGTCACATAAAATGGGTTTTTCTCAAGAATGACCCCATAGTCTCTAATTGTGTGTTGCATTCAAAGTATTTGAGCGCAACAACTACCCGCCGTAATGTATTCGTCTTCGGTAGTGGAAAGAGCAACACTATTTTGTTTCTTGCTAAACCATGAGACTAGACAATATATGACACGTACCACTTGTACTCTTTCTATCCAATTTACAACCGCCAAAGTCGGCATCAGAATAGCTAATCAAGTTGAAAGCTACTCCTTTTGGGTACCAAAGTCCCAAATTAATTGTTCCCGAAAGATATCTAAAAATACATTTTACAGCACAAAGATGAGTTTCACGAGGATTAGATTGAAATCATGCACACATACAAACATTAAACATGATATCGAGTCTACTTGCGGTTAAATAGAGTAAGGATCCAATCATACCTCGATATTGTTTAATATCTACGACTTGACCTTCTTCATTTTTGTCAAGTTTCAAGGTTGAACTCATGGGTGTTGAATGATGTTCCCAAATTTCTTTAAAAGCTCCTTGATATGTTTTGCTTGACTTATGAGCACTCCGTCTTTTCTTTGATCTATTTGTAATCATAGGAAGAACTTGAGCTCTCCCATCATGCTCATTTCGAATTCACTACTCATACAATTGGAAAATTCCTCACACAATGAGGCGTTAGTATCACAAAAAATAATATCATCAACATAAATTTGAACTACTAACATTTCATCATGCTTATACTTAATAAATAGTGTAGTATCAACTTTTCCCATTATAAAGCCATTTTCCAAATGAAAAGAGCTAAGCCTATCATACCATGCTCTAGGAGCTTGCTTAAGTCCATATAGTGCTTTAGTTAATTTGTACACATGATTGGGTAAATCAGTATTTTCAAAACCGGGAGGTTGTTCAACATAAACTTCCTCCATAATGTACCCAATAAGAAAATCACTTTTTACATCTATTTGATAAAGTATAAATTTTTATGACATGCAAAAGCTAAGAGGATGCGTATGGCTTCAAGCCTAGCTACAAGAGCAAATGTTTCATCATAGTCTATTCATTCTTCTTGGTTGTAGCTTTGGGTCACTAGTCTAGATTTATTTCTCACAACCAATCCGGACTCGTCAAGTTTGTTTCTATAAACCCATTTTGTTCCAATAACACTTTGATGAGTAGGTCTAGGAACTAGATGCCACACTTTATTTCTCTCAAATGGATTTAATTCTTCTTGCATAGCTATAATCCAATTATGATCTGTTTCGGCTTCAAGAAGGTTTTGAGGCTCAATTTGAGAAATGAATGCAAGTTATTACAATAATTCCTAAGTGTATGTCTTGTGACAATTTTCTTGGAGGGTCCTTCTATAATTAATTCCTTAGGGTGTGATCTCATAACTTTAACATATTTAATTTCCTTAGGAAGAGAATGAAAATCATCACATTGATTTTGTTGAGGGGGTTCATTATTACCTTCATGTTGAACTTGATCCTCAAATTGTAATTGATCATTGGAATCATCTAGATGTAGATCATTTAATTGCTCTTCCAAGTGATTCTCAGCATCATCATTTCTCCTTTCAAGAACTTTGTTGCTAGTAGAAGATTGGTTAGATTCATCAAAATTAACATGTATGGATTCTTCAATTGTCATGGTTCTTTTATTATAAACTCTATATGCTTTGCTAGATGAAGAATATCCTAGAAAAATTCCAACATCTGATTTAGAATCAAATTTTCCAAGGTTATCCTTTGTGTTTAAAATAAAGCATTTACAACCGAAAACTTTGAAAAAAGAAATATTTGGTTTTCTGCCCTTCCATAACTCATAAAGAGTTTTGTCAAAGCCTTTTCTCACTACCACTCTATTGATCACGAAACATGCGGTATTGACTGCTTCGGCCCAAAAGTAATTTGGTAAGTGATGTTCTTTGAGCATTGTTCTAGCCATTTCTTGTAATGATCTATTTTTGCACTTAACAACCATATTTTGTTGAGGTGTTCTTGCCACAAGAAAATTGATGTTTTATGCCATATTGTATGCAAAAATCTTCAAAAAGATGATTTTCAAATTCTCCCCATGATCACTTCTTATGCAAATGATGCTAGATTCTTTTTATTTTTGAACTTGATTGCTGTTAGTTCCATTTTTATTAGCAATGTCCGTAACAAAACAAGTTCAATTGAGTTGTAATGAGTCTTGAAGATCTCGGAGCAATTGGACAAGTATTTGGCAACATGAGATAGAGATTTCAGAGCGACATTTACTCTTTTGCATATTCCAGAATATTTAGAGCTCCAATTGACATGAGGTCAGTTGCATTGGTATCAATGCCGGAACTCGATCCTTGACCCTTTAGCTATGGAGCGTAGTCAACCTTTAAATTGTGATACCCTCACGTATCGTGATTTGGCCTTGTTTACAAAGAAGTTTAAGATATTTCTTAAACTTAATAAGAATGGCCATAGCAGTGATATGGATATGGAGAATAAGCCTAGAGAGGGTAGGCATAGCAGGAGAGAGTCTAGAGGGGATATGGATAATAGATCCCGAGGTATCCAGTGCCATGAATGTGAAGGATATGGGCACATTAGATTTGAGTGTCCCACATACCTTAGGGCTAAAGGCAAGAAAGCCATGACAACCTCTCTTAGTGATTCTGAAGGTGATGACTCTCCTAAAGGCAATTATATGGCCTTTACTGCTAGTGTGTCAGAGGAGAAAGAGACTGTTGTTAATGATGTTGATTCAGAAGTCTCTCTCGATGAGTCTGTAGATGAGGAAAGTCTTCAAGTAGCTTATATTGAACTGTTTAATGAGAGTTTAGCTATTAAGAAGACTAATATTGAGGTCAATAAGAGGCTTAAACTAGTTGAGCTAGAAAAGAATGAAGCTCAAGCCAAATTTGAGCAAAGCCTCTTGATGGTAGATGACCTGGAGGAGAGGAATAGAGGTCTAATTGATATGATCCAAACTTTAGAGACTGAACTTGAAAAAGCTAGAACCCAATTGTCTGCTTTTTTCTAGTGGTAATAAGAAAGTGGATCATATGTTAGGTATTAGTGTTGCGCCTAATTGTGATAAGGCGTCCACATTTAGAGTTGTGCCTAAACCTCCTAAACATGACCTAGGTAAGAAGCCTGTTGAGTGTAGTCATGTAATTCCTCCATTTGTTCCTCGTCATGCGACCCAACCTCGATCTAGAGGTGTTGTGGGTAAACCTCGATCTCATCCGAGATTTGTGCCTGTATGCCATCATTTTGGCAAGGCAGGACACATTAGGCCTAAGTGCTATTTGTTGCACAAACATAAGAAAAGGCCCAAGATTGTGTCATCTAGATTTGATTCTTCAAATCTAGTGTCTCAAGTTTCTGCAATAACCAAACAAGCTCAATTCCTTAGTGAGAAACTTGTTGTGTTAACTAGGAATACTCAAATGGAAGAGATTCCTAAGAAAATTTGGGTTAGAAAGCAAAATATCTACCCTTCTACTTTTGAATGCCTTAATCCTGACAGGCATGATGAGAGTGCACGCCGATGTAACTCTTCCGAGAAGTTTCATTTGTTTTCCCATTGCATGTGTGTGCGTGTGTTTTATGTTTTTGCACGTTTATTTTATTTTCACTGCATATGGGTGTGTGTGTCTTGTTTTTGTTATATGTCCCTTGGTATATATGATGGAAACCCGGACATAAATTTAATAGCCGATTCCGAATGGACGGTAGTATGATCTGTACTCGGGATACAACTCCACGTACCATTGGATATTGACAAGCCGTTTTGTGTCTTTATTTTTTTCTGTGTTAAATCTGAAAAATAAAAATATATATATATATATATAATTTGAAAAAGACCAAATTTTTTTTATGGCTTGTTAGAGCATGAATAACATGTGCATGTGATCCCGGTATGTAGGATATATGGTTATGCATGTATAATATGCTTTTATTTTTGTTGATGCTCTATATGCATGTGTGTGTGTGATAAAAACTCTTGGTATATCTTGTGCTTGCAATTCACATACTCGATTTTATGTTATCAAGGCTTGGTCGCATGTATGAGTTTTTGGAATGGCAATCTAATCTCTTACATGTTTTGTTTGCTCAATAGTGTGACTTTTGACTAGTTGACCTTGTGCTATCCCCTTTTGCAAAAGTAAAAAAGAAATATATTCTAAAAAAAATGAGACTCAAGTGCAAAAGAGCCAATGTGGCCAAATTCAAACGATAAGGGCAAAAACCCTTCACTCGAAAGAGTTGTTAAATATGAGCTCATGATATTTATGGGGTAAACAATATAACATGCAACCAATGTTGCTTATTTTCAGGTCCTAGTGGTGCTGGGTTTGAACACCTATTTTATGGACTTGGTTTGTTTAGAGATGGATTTCTTTGGCTGTGTCAAACTCATAAAATAAGGTATTAAGCCTTGACTCATTGTGCACTTTATTTTTCACGCAAGTGCTTGATATGTTTTGGTGTTTATGTCATATGCATAAGTGTTGTATTTAGCCACTTTTAAAATGATGCATATTGTTTCATGTCATAAACAGCTGAATACTGACTGGGTATCATTGTCTCTGCTTGAAATGTTGTTTTAGTTAGTTTTGACAGGATTGTTTGTTTATCTCATTGTGTGCTTGTATATGCTCCATATCACTGCATATCATTTGTTTTGCATATCATTGAGTGTTTACTTACCATTTGATTATTTATTTACTAACTGAGTTAGCCTGTTAGTGGGGGGGGGGGGGGGGGGGGGGTAAGTCATGTTTGTTTATACTCTTGCATGAGTTATCTCTTGTTGTTTTTCCTGTTTCCTTCATCCTTTGTCATTTCGTGACAAAAATGGGGAGAGTAGATTAAGGGGGAGTAGTTGAGTAGTTGCGCATGATATCCTTTTGATATCTCCGTTAGTAGGAGAGTTATAAATAAGGGGGAGAAGAATTTCTACCTGTACATGCATGAGTTTTATACCTGTTTATTTTATACTTGATAATCCTAATGCTTTTCACGATATATTGTTGATTGTGGATGTTTCAGGTAAGCAGGTATGTTGCTACTGTGGTATTATTTTGAAGACTACTTGGTTAGGTATTAGATCGAGTCTTTAGGTAGTAAGTCACTGTTTTGATGGTTGACAGTTGACTGTTTTTTTTGAGTCTATTACCGTAGTCTTTGTAATAGGTAGTGTTTTGTCACGGAATGCCTAAGTGGGAGATTGTTAGTTCCATTTTTATTGGTAATGTCCGTAACAAAATAAGTTCAATTGAGTTGTAATGAGTCTTGAAGATCTCAGAGCAATTGGACAAATATTTGGCAACATGAGATAGAGATTTCAGAGCGACATTTAATCTTTTATATATTCCAGAATATTAGAGCTCCAATTGACATGAGGTCAGTTGCATTGGAAATTAGACTCGAAGATGATCGCGTACATATAAAGAACTCATTATTTGGCCAAGAGACGAGAAAGTTACAAGCGTTTTAAGTTGCCCCTGAAAACTAGTCCGCGTCCCGCGTTCGTGTTGCGTTCGTAAATGCGTTCGAACTATTTCGAGGCAGAAACTTTGCGTTTGAGTTGCGTTTGAAGTGCGTTCGAACGTCCCTGCGTAAGTAAGTTTTCTTAGACATGTTTTTAAGCCAAAATAACACTAGGAAACCTTTTTCCTTTGCCTTACCTATATAAACAAACATTGAGCCACCTTCCCCAATGGTTGAAACACAAATCCTTTGAGCCAAAATCCTTCAAAGCTTTCAACTCTCTTTGATTTCACCTTGAAGACTCTTTGAATCTCATGTCTTCTTTGTTAATGGTGAAATCCATTCTTTGTTAAACCTTCAACACAACTTAACCCAAATTCCCTAATCCTTTAGAGTTCTTTAGGAGGAAGTTTGGTAGTCAAAGTTCCGGCGTCATTCGTGATACAATCTACTCAAAGACTTCAGAGGTTCTGAAGAAAACCGTGGGTAGCGGGCTTGAGGAGTTGCCTTGAGTTCTTACAGTATTGAGGTACTTGAGTCGGTGGAGTTGCCACCATAGGTCTTGACCATCGCTGTAAGTTTTTCTCTATATAGTGGATTCGGGTGGTAGCATATACCCGAAGTAGTTTTTTACTCGCAAGAGTTTTCCACTTCGTCACCAAAATCATTGTGTTGAATTTTGTATGGTTTGATTTATTTTGCTGCTTTAATTCCTGTTATTGTTTTAATATTTTGCAGTATAATTTTATTTGATTGTTATTGTGGTTGCCTGTTAATTTATCCATAGTAGCAGTAACAGGACTTGTCCTGCTTATTGTTTGTAATTCCGCATAGGGTCAGAACCTTAGGATAACCCCGAATTTTCAATTGCAAAACATTGTGAAATGTTTGAAAGTATCATTTTTATTTGCTAAAA
This sequence comes from Zanthoxylum bungeanum, assembly GCA_019454045.1. NCBI lineage: Eukaryota > Viridiplantae > Streptophyta > Magnoliopsida > Sapindales > Rutaceae > Zanthoxylum > Zanthoxylum bungeanum. Next base: position 130,802 of record SKCR01033554.1, on the reverse strand, counting down.
AAAAATCCATGTAAATCTAGAGTAATCATCAATTATTACAAATGCATAGCTTTTACCACCAAGGCTCGTGACTCTAGATGGTCCAAATAAATCCATATGCAATAGTTGTAGGGGTTTGAGGAGGAAAAATCATTTTTGGATTTGAAAGAACTTTTATGTTGTTTTCTAAGCTCACAATTTTCACAAACTTGATCTTTCACAAATTTTAGCTTTGGAAGACCTTTTACCAAATCCTTATTGGAGATTTTGGAAATCAATATCATGTGTGCATGACCTAATCTTCTATGCCAAAGCCAAGAGTTGTTATCTAATGCACTTAAACATTTCTCATGATGCATGTCATGTTTAATGTCTAATAAATAAACATTTTGATCTCTATAACCTATGAATAATGCATTATTTGATATTCTATCAACAATTCTACAAATAGAGGCATCAAATTCAACTTCATAACCTTTATCACATAATTGGCTAATGCTTAATAAGTTATGCTTAAGGCCATAAACTAGTAAAATATTTTCAATTAAAGTAATGGAACCGGTACCAACGTTTCCATATCTAAGAATTTCACCTTTACCGTTATCACCAAATGTAACGGTTCCACCATTTTTTATGCAAGTGAAAGAATAAAGCTTTGAGTAGTCCCCCGTCATATGCCTTGAGCATCCACTATCGAGGAACCATTTTCCTTTAGTCTTTTTCTTCCTCACCTATTCAAGAAAAATCATGTAGTTTTAGGTACCCAAATTTTCTTGGAGGAGGTTAGTCTTAGTTCCTTTTGGAACCCATGCATTCTTCACATTTTCTTTCTTATACATGCAATCATATATCTTCACATTTTCTTTCTTATACATGCAATCATATATCTTATGTCCTTTCCTATTGCATGCATGACAAGTAACATTTGCATTATCATGAGAGTCTGAAGTAGATGCTTTAACAAAGTGATTTTTCAAATAAGTGATTTTGTTGTAAGGCCTATATCCCAAACCCTCTTTATTAAATAAACATCTTTGGAATCCAAGAAGAATATTTAGATTTTTCTCTCTTAAAGTGAATTTTGTTACAATATTGTTTAAATCCATAACTTTCTTTTTCAATGATTCATTTTCTTCTTTAATGATATTACACTTGCATGTAGTAGAGCTAGATATGTTCTTCCCAAGTTTCACATTTTCATTCTTTAAGCAAATTAATTCTTTTTCATATATTTTATTTTTCTCTACAATTAGAGCATGCTCATTAACTAACAATGTATGTTCCTTTTTGACTAGTTTATGTTTCTTTAGCAAAGAATCATATAAATCACGCAATTCATTAAACGAATCAATTAATTCATCATATTCGAAAGAATCATGAACCTTTTCTTCTTCACTTTCGATGATGAGGTGGTCATCCTCAATTGCCATAAATGCTAAGATTTTTTGTCTCATTTGCACATTCTTCATCCGAGGAGCTTGAATCATTATCGCTCCAAGTAGCCTTCATTGCTTTCTTTTTACCATTTCCCTTGAATTTCTTCAAAGGACAATCCATCACTTTGTGACCCGGTTTCTTACATTCAAAGTAAGTGAGTTGCCTCTTCTTGTGTTTCCATGACTTGTCATCCTCATTCTTCATTTCTTTTCTAAATTTCCCTTTGGTGAACTTTTTATTTTTGCGGAATTTCTTGAAGTTTCTTGTAAGGAGGGCCACATCATCATCACTTTCTTCATCCTCACTCGACTCTTCACTATCTTATTTTATTGCATTTGACTTTACTACTCTTCACTCTTCACTACTGTTTTCTATTCTTCTTCATTTCTATCCATTTTTATCTCCATCTCATATTCTAGCAATTTCCCAACCAAATCATCGAACTTCAAGGTATTCATGTCATTTGCTTCTTTGATGGAGGCAGTATAGCTTCTATATTCTTTAGGAAGTGACCTAAGAATTTTCTTCACTTGATCAGTTGCCCCAATGGTTTTCCCCAATGCACCTAGATGGTTTATGATGGTTGTGAACCTTGAGATCATGTGCTCAATTTCTTCCCCGGATTCTATTTTGAAATTGTCTAATTCACACGTGAACTGGTTGATCTTTGATTCATTCACTTGGCTTGTGCCCTCATTGATCATTTCCAAAGATTTCCATAGCTCGTGTGCATTTCCAAATTCCGGAAGCTAATTGATTTGACTAAGATCAATAGCACATAAGAGATGGCTTAGTGTTTTAAGCATTTTTAGAGCTTTGTGCAATTTCTTCATCGGTCCATTCAAGGTGCGGCTTTGGAATCTCTATACCATTATTATCCTTTTTCATTGATGTTCTTACACCCCTTTTGATCACCTTGAAGGATTCCGTGTCAACGACCAAAATGTAGTTAAGAAACCTCATCTTCAATTAATTATAATCGATTCCGTTGAAGAATGGAGGTCTTGCCATTGAAAATCCCTCGACAAGATTTGACGAGTTACTTGTAGAGACCATGATCGTTTTCTCAGACGATTAATTCTTTCTTGAGAAAACTTCACCTTGATACCAATTGAAATTACCTACAAGTAATAACAAGTAATACTATACCCAAGAGGGGGGTGAATTGGGTTATTAAAAATAATGCGGAATTATAAATTTTGTCAATTTTATACTTCCAAGCTTTCACCAATAATTATAAACAACCTTAAAGTAAAATTGCATAAATTAAAAGATAAGGGAAGAGAGATACAACACCGAGTTTATAGTGGTTCGGCCAAGTCACTTTCCTACGTCCACTCTCTCTTCAAGCGCACTTGAAGGTTCCACCAGATTCAATAATTTTTACAATCAAGAGATTTTACTCTAAGGCTTCTCTTAAACCTTTTACACAAACTCGACCCTTGAGAGTAATCACCACTCACACAAGGGATTTCAATACAAGTGTTTCCGAAAAATAAATTTTTGTGTTTACTACACTATTTGAGATCTCACAAAAAGAATACAAAGATTGAATGGTGTATGAATTGCTCAAATATATCTAAGCTCGCTAAGATAATTATGAAAATGTATGTATGAGCTTATGAATTGGTGAGAATGAGTTGGATCAAGAAGATTTTGGTATCTCACTGTTTTTTCTATCAAGAATGATGTATGAAAGTGTTCTCTAAAATGCAAAAACAAATTTGGGACATTTGTATAGTTAAAAATAATGATTGCCCAACAACCCTGTGAGAGACCGGTCTGGAAATCGGTATGCCGGTCTGACACCCAACGGTCATATTAAAGTTCCAAATTATATACGTTGGATCGGTATGAATACTGGTATGTGGACCGGTATGTGTCTTGCCGGTTCCAGTGACTATGTTAAATCCATGACTATCCGGTATCAAAACCGATATTACAATCGGTAAGAAATAAACCGATTCCAGTGAGTATGACTTCCAGAGTATGACCAGTTTGTAAACTGTTGGGAAATCTCTAAGTCCCGAGGATCGATTATCAAGCAAGAAACAACATACATGCGAATACATCAAAGAAATATGGCGGAAACATACTTACATTGATTCGGATTTGGCGATGCGAGGAACAACAAAAAATCTTCAAGCTTTCCTCCAAGGTTGCTCACGGCTTTGGCTCCATTTTTGTGCTTCCAATTTTCGGTCATGCCCTCCATTGATGTCCTCCAAGCTCCAAGCTTCAATCTTTGTGAATGAATTCCAAACTCATGGGATTAGTTTCTCTATCACCTTTATAGGACTCCTCAAGTTCTAGCTTGCGAAAAATACCACAAATTTCCTTATTCTTCAAGTGATTCACGGCCTAGCCATGAAAGGAAGAAGAGAAATGGCTTGTGAAGCCGAGAAAGAGAGAGAGATTGCAAAGGTCACCTTGGCCGAAACATGTGAGAGAGAAGAGTGAAAAAATTGCTTCAATTCTCTTAGACCTACTACATCTCACGTAAGTCTCCAAGACTTGGTCAAAATATGTCCAAGACAAAACAATTGAAACTTGCAATTTTTAATTAAAAAACAGAACATAGTGCTTTGTAAAAGCAAAGCACTAAGTTTAGTTTATTATGTTTTTCAAAACATAATGCATGGAATTATTAAAATACAAAGCACTAAACTTGGTGCTTGTGAGATTCCATGGATTTTGCCAACCACTACATCATTATATATAATATAATAATGATAGTGGATTTGTCCACCACAATATATACAATATAATAATGATAGTGGAGTGGTCCTACCACTTATTATATTCCAAATACAAATCGGCAATTGCGGCAACGCGACGAAGCTCGGGTTCGGTTCCGTTAATTCCGAATTAACGAATTTTCTGTTGCGACGTAATTAAATCAAATTTAATTAAATAATAATGCCTCGCAAAATTATTAAAGTCGCTCGCGAATTAATTCTGAATTAATTCGTTCGCTCGAATTAAAATCCAATTTTAACTTTGCGTCGAAATATAATTTCCGCTTCGAAATCTAATTTCGGCTAATATATCGAATATATTATTCAAGTCTCAAATTAAATAAATTAAATAGAAAAATCCAATTTAACTATTAAATTTATATTATCGATTAATTCCAAATTAATCGTTCTCTCTTTTCTCGTCGATATTTATCCCAGATAAAATTTTCGCCGTAATTAATCCCAGATTAATTTTCTCTCTCTAATAATTAATCCCAGATTAATTATATGTTCGAGTCATACGTCATCGGTGAATCTTCGGGAAGCGACCCATAAGATCCCTGGATATGTTGGCAGTAAATCCAATCATCGGACTATCCGAATACGTGCGTACCCGGTACCACGTTCATACCGATTTACAAGACATGGTTGGCTTCTAGCAAAGCATCGTGCCTACCCAATTCTCCAGAAATATTCTTTTAAGGAATATATAATCTATGTCAGGCGTAGTATACGTAGTATTGCGTATTGCGATCCAGTATCGGATATCACGTGCTAGGCCTGGGGCTGGAATTGTGTCTGCCTCGTACGAAGCACATGTTGGATGTCTGGTAATTAGTCTCTATAATCGGATATACATGACCTTGTCATAATACCCCGATGGCTGCAGCACTAAAGAGTACTAATACCGTATCCTACGTGACATCATCTCCACAATGACTGGAGTGATACTTCCGTCTTGACATCACACCCAATACTCTACGATTCTCTATATACCCAGCATTGGCGCACACAGAACCGGTTAAAGCCCTGGACGACCTCAACCAAAGTATATTGATTGTCGTAAGCATTAGCGGTGCAAGTATCAGGTTAAGACCAAATACACCTACCCTGATGTCGGACTCCCATAGACACACAGTCATACTACCAATGGGATTCCGAGGGGGTCTATCCAGAGCGAAGCTGTTTCCCGTACCATCGGTAAAACACAACCTCCTATCGCACTTGCATAAGTATCCAATACTTAAATATATGAGAACTATGACCGTTATGCCCTCACAACGTGCACAAGTGCAATACTAGTCTTTTACGCATTATCGATGTCCAATCTCGATAATACTCTGACTAGGGATATTTAATGATTAATCCTTCGTGGACTGATACTGTCTCATATCATCTCAATCCAGGAACTAATCATAAGGACCTCCTATCATTTATATATCTAAGGTGATCTAATCACAAATGATAAGAGAGCAATCTCATTGTCACATAGTTAATTTGTACAACAACACCATGATCTGTACAAATAGTGACGCTATGGGTCATAATTTTCCAACATAAACCTGTATGGTAACCGGTATCACACAATCCGGTTCCAGTAAGCATGTATTGACTGCCAATATCGGTAAGTAAAATCGGTATGGAAACCGGTAAGTGATAACCCGATTCCAGAGGCATGTCTTCTCAGTTTTAACCGGTTAGAAAGACCGGTATGTACACCGGTGAGTATCATGCCGGCTCCAGTAAGGTTGTAAAACAGAGGAATGCCACCGGTATGCCGGTTTGGGAGACCGGTGTGCCGGTCTCAATTATAAATATGCAATTTTTGAATGTTTAAGATATTTTTCAAATGACCCTAATGCATCTATATGGAGTTGCATGTTTAATGAGCTTAGTTATGAAAATACACAACTCAAATTACAAATGGAGACCTAAGCTAAAGCCATACGAAATTTTCTTAATATGAGGTTCGGCTTTTAAGTTCGTTGCTTTTTATCACTGATATGCTTCTACATCTTTTTGGAATGTCTTCCCATAGTGCGTCAAAGACTTCGAATGTTGCGTCATCAAAATCCATCTTGAAGTATATGTCGCTAACAGTAACTAAACCTATAATATGTGGTTGTGATGAATCTCAGCGATTATGTAACGACCGATAATTTCTATTACTGCCTACAGTGATATTACTAGGTACTGGACAAAGGCACGTAAAATAAATTATGATTAGACTCAAATACGCTCATGGAATGACTTTGGAGACGATCGGTAAATTTCTCGAAGTCCCGGGAACATACTGTACATGTGCCCCTTTGTACTACCTATATTATTTGGGGAATAACATTTTCATACGATCTCCGAATTTTATGAATTTTATAGCGTCAGAAAGTTGAGACCAAAACCTACAACTTTTATGTTAAACAGTTTTCCAAATTCGGACCAGAATGGGGTCAAAAATGCGAATCAAATCTGGATGAATAGTGATTTCGGACCAAAATGATAAATCTCAAAACTTCTCCATTTTTCTATACTCTTCTCCAATTTTATTTTATCATTTAGGTCCATTATATAAAGAACCATTATTCACCATTTCCAAAAGGGGAAAAAATGAAAAATATAATGAAAGAAAAGAAGGGAAGCCGAGAGAGAAAGAGAGGGAAAGAAAGAAAGAAATAAGAAAGGAAGGAATGAGAAGAAGGAAAAAGGGAAAAGAAGAAGAAGAAAGAGAAAAGATAAATCAATGAAGAAAACTAGTGATGAAGCCTTGAAGATGAAGAAAAACCAAGAGAAAAGAGGTAAAGTAATTTGACCAATTTTCTTGTTTCTTGAAGCTTTTGAGATTTTGATGATTTAAGGTTGATTGAAACATGGTAGAAGTTGTTTTAATAGCATAGTTTGTTTGAGAGTTGATTAAAACTCCTAAGTTTGAGATTAGTTAAGAATATGGAATGAAAGTGATTAAAAATAGGTTAAATAGTTTTGAGATTAGTAAGTGATTTATTGTATAAAGAAATGAATTAAAGGTTTAATGTATGTTAAATTGAGTATATGATGATGTATTGAGTATTGGGTTATGGTATAAAAGTGTTGAAATGGAGTAAAGTAGGATGATTTCACCTTTGGAAGAGTTTGGAGGAGCAAAACTGCATCTTGAAAAACCAGGACGCGTCACGACGCAAGAGGGATTGCGCGTCGCGACACAAGAGCAGAATGCACCAAATCAGTTTTAACACCCCAATTTAGCCCTAACGCATTAGAAACCGCCCTTAGAGACTTGTATCAATTTATCCTCATGTCCTATATCAAATTATGACCATCATAAGTCTTAACTATATAATTTTCGGATGAATTTTTAAAGTATCGTAGTTATTTGACTACGTTGATTCTAATTAAGTTTCGATCATAGGTTATCCACATGAATCACAGTTCTTTCGATCAAGGATCTAGTGCCAACCAAATTTATCACTGTGAGTGGACACTTTTCCTTTAAACTGATTTTTATTTCGTTATCATTGTTTCATACTTATATTTTCACGCTTTAGGGCGTTAGAAGAAATTATTTACAGTTACTTTATATACAGTTATGTTTTGTGATAGTAAAGATTTTTATAAAGCATTGTTTACAGATTTCAGATTTAAAGTATGATTTTCATGTTTTTCGGGGCATGAGGTAAAACCTCACCCCAGTATGTAGCTTGAGATTCAGTTGGAATTGACGGATACAGAGGACATGTGCACATGTAAAGAGCCAGGATGACGGCTTAAGATCGTGTACCTGGACTCTAGTTCAGAGCTTGGGTGGTAGCATTGATCCGCACCCCCAGTTCTAGTGGTGGCTATGTTCAGTTGAGTCGTTTTCCTGGACATAGAGCTCTACCTTCAGTTAAGTCATTTTCCTGGGCGTAGGGCACCACCAATTTCAGAGACGCCCAATTGAGTCATTTTCCTGGGCGTCATCAGTTTCAGAGACCCGGTTGAGTTGTTCCCAGACACGTCCAGTTAAGTATTTTTCCTAGACGTAGAGCAATTTTCAGTTTTCCTATTTTCAGTACACAGATCTTCAGTATATAGTTTTCAGAAAACAGAATTTAGTAAACAGTTTTCAGAAACTAGATTTTAGAAACTGTTTTCAGAAACCAGAGATTCAAAGTTACTTCCAGAAAGTTCAATTTTATAAAGAGATTTCATATAAAGTGATTTTTTTTTCTAAAAGTCTTAGTCTTAAAAGATTTCATGTTTTGTTTTGAGATTTTCAGATCATGTCCACTCACTTAAATCGTATAGCAATCTAACCCCACTCCAGTTTCTATAACTTGCAGGTTTCTCGGAGGACGAGCTCGGGAGGATGGATACTGATGCATTCACTAGGGATGGAGTCCACCAGCACAGAGTCAGATAGCATGAGAGTCCAGTCAGAGTCAAAATAAAGTTGTATGCATTCATTAGTGTCATATAAGTCGTTATGGGTGTCTATTAATGTTTGTATAGAAAAGTAAGTTTTGAGTATACAGTTATGAGTAACAAAAGTATTTTATAATAAGTTGGGCTATGGTCCCCATACATGACATTGCATTTGAATATCTTAGAATACAGTCAGGAAGTCAGAGGCTTATGGGGTTAGCTCTGCTATCCCCTTCCGGTAAAATCTCCCAGATCGGGGATGTTACATATTATGAGTTTATAAATTGATTTTCTTATTTTCTGTGTGATGTTTTGATTTATTTATTGAATCTTTTTTTTAATGCTTCTTGTTGTTTGATCACCAATAGGATTGATGTGATAAACTTAAATGAACTTGATAAAGGGATTTAGGTTTAGCCTTACATTCAAAAGCATACGATCTCATCTTAGAGATTTCCCTACACGATAGAAATATACATGTAGGGCGAGTGTAGCCATAATGAAACCTGCTCTTAATGAATTTAGGGTTAATTAGTTGACATAGAAATATAGTTAATTAATTCACTTTGAATATTTACATATGAGCATAGAAAGAGGTTTGTGGATATCTTAATGTTCCTGGTTAATAAGTCAATTTATTACACGAGTATAGAAAAACTAATTCATCTTTAAAATAATACTGGGTGGATTCACAACCATGAGTGTCTTATTCTCATTGATTACCTTTGGAATTTTGCATAATAATCTTTACCTTTGGAATGTGCATAGGGATGGCAATTTTACCCGCAAACCCGCAAAAACCCGCCCGCAATGGGTAGGATTTGGTAAATATTAGTGGGTGCGGTGCGGGTTTGGTAATTTAAAGCAGAACCCGCTGCAGGTGCGGTGCATGTTTGGTATTTAAGAAAAAAATGCGGGTATCCTCATACCCGCAATATTATTTTTTATTAATTAATATTTTTAGGACAATATAAAAAAAACCTTCATATAAAAACAACTAACAAAACCTAAACCTAAAACACTAATCCACAGTTCCACACTCCCACTCAGCCGCAGCCCGCAACCTGCCCAACTGAAGATTTTTTGCATGACTATTATTGTTTTTTTTTAATCATACTTGTTAATAAAATTATAATACAAAAATTTGGATTAAGTTCAGATGATCAAACGGGAGAGGAGTAAAATAAGCTAGTGTTTACTGCAACTTCAGTAGCTTTCATGCTTCTTCATTACACTTACACCACTTGAGACTTGTAAGCATCACTTTCATTACACTTAGCATAAAAAAATATGACCAAAGATTGATGATTACTTTTTAGCTTATTGTCGATTGAGTTGGCTAACTTTGATCATTATAATTATGAAGGGAAAAACTCGTTTTAATTATGTTTATATGAAAAAATAAACATATGGTATCGAGTCTTTCATACATTATGTTATCTATGTATGTATATACATACATTGCATGTTGTATATGTCAAATGAAAAACAAATGTGAAAACTACAGCTAGCAATTAAAAATAAATTATTTAATTAAAAAAATTATATTATTAAGAACACAAAGTAATTCAATAATTTAAAAACCCGCAAAAAATCTGTTGGGTACCAGTGCGGGTTTGGTAATTTATTTTTATATGCGGTGCGGGTTTGGTAATGAAACTTAAAACCCGCAACGGGTATGGTGCGGGTTTGGTAATTTATTTACATATGCGGGTGCGGGTTTGGTAATGGCAAACCCGCACCATACCCTACCCACTGCCATCCCTAAATGTGCATAATATTTTTTACTCTCTTTAACCTTAATTTAAATCTAATTCAAAATCAAATTTAATTTTAGTTAGATACTTATAGGTGGTTAGTCTTAATAATTAGTAACGTAGATAATAAGTCACTGGGATCGATAAATTTTCTATTACTTGAGCGATATTTACGCTTGCGTAATGTATGAAAATCGCGATCAAATATCATGAAACATGTCAATTATTAAAGACTAGTAGATTGCTCGTGTGTGCAGCTTATTGAGACTGAAATGGGTCAAAATATAGAGAAGATATGTGAGTGTGTGTTCAACTTCACTCTCATAATAAAACTCAATCACCTCTTCTTTCAGCATTCTAAACTATTCTAAAATATGCACATTTTAGCACCGACCTGCGAAGAATATGAAATTAGTACAGGTAGTGCATTGAGAACAATATTTTGCTTGTTAAAAATAGTTCCGTAAATATGCATAAGACTTGATTTATAGTCTCTCCGCCATCCTAATGTTGACATGCATCTACTCGCATCTTATTGTTCTGGAATACTGTCAAGTATTTAATTAGTGAATCAAAGAATCCTCTACAGAATTATAAGCAATTTTAGCGAAAAGAACTTCAAATGACACTCAAAATTGTAACTTGCAAAAAAATCAGACGCTTAAAAAGCTTATACACAATTAAATGACCATCTACTGAAAACTTCTCCTACCCAGATTGTTGGACACAATCTTGCCATGTAGGAAAAGAGAAGTTGAGAAGGTATATTTATTGTAAATGAATTTTTTTTAAACATCTTATGAATGCCAATGTATTCCAATGTTAAGGTAGACATTGTTACCTGTTTTTTTTAATTTTTAAATTTTTTTAATTTTTAATTTTTATTTTATGTTATATTAGACCTGGTATTTGCAAAGCAAGATAGTAATTAGGAACTAAAAAATTGTGCACACTTAAAATATTTAGGTCAGACATAAAAACTTTTGCTACGAGTTCAATTTACTATACATATAATCAAAGACCATATGAATAGGGTAACTTAAAGAGCTACATATATATATATATATATATATATTATTTTTTTTTTATTACAATACAACTCTACAGATATATAATCTGAAATCTACTGGAATATTGAATACAAACATTTATAGCACATCCAGAATTCCACCCCTACTAGAGATGAAATATCTACTCTCATTCAAATATGGGGAGAATTCTACTCTCACTCTTGGAGAGAATCTCTTAATTGAGAGATTTGGACTCCCTACCATTACAGGGAGTCGAACTTGTGCTCTCCCGTTTGGGAGAAAAGAGCTACATATTTGATTTATCAAATAAGGACTATTTCTATCATTCTTGACCAGCAGTTATATATGAAGCTTGTATTAAAGAAAAAAACCTACAAATGATCAACTTCATGCTAGATCAGCCGTACAGTAAGACCTGACAAGCTGACTGAGAACCGTGGTTTATTTATATCCCGTGCATTAATCTTTACAGATTCTTGTCTCTGTAGATAGAAAAACGAGCAATATTCTAAATTGGCATCATAATAGTACCAAAACAATCCTAAAAGCCTAAAAACTTGTTTCAATTAAAACCATTTTCTTTATTAAATCTACCAATGTAACATTATTCAACTTAACTTCAAACGAATTTAATCAAGAATCTCTGGGACTTCTTCTTCCAGAATGTCAAACAAACATACAACTAAGGCCAACAAGCACATAAAAAGCAAAAAGTAAAGTTAAACAAGGATGGATACGGCAATCAATCAAGAATGAATCAATGTATCCTAACAAATAACCCAAAAATCCAATTTTTTTTTTGAATCGTTGGGAACCCTACCACCAAACCATCCATTCCGGACTTGAGCAGAATAGGTAAAACCTCCGGCTGTCTCAGGCTCTTACAAGAAACGCACCCCTGGATTCGAACTCATGACCTCAAGATGAGATCCTGAACCCTACACTATCAAGCAAAAAAAAAAAAAAAAAAAAAAATCCAAATTTTGACAACTCATTTTTTTAAACTTTTATATGTCTTAGTTTTTTTTTTTTTTTTTTTGAAACATAACCCCACTTATCAAATCTAACCCCATTTATCAACATGAGAGGCTCCTTGTTTATATATTAACGAAATATATGTGATCAACATTATAAAGTGTACACTTAATAAAAGAGAAACTAATCATTTTATACTTATAATTTTATTAATCCTCTTAATTTAGTACATTTGTAAAATAATAATTAAATTTATGTTTTATATATTTTTATTGTGATTTTTATTTATTATGTAGGTGAAATAATACCTTGGATGTATAACTAGAAAAATGGACGTGACATTTAGATTTTGGAGTCCGGAAACTTGAAAGGGCATTCTAACAGTGTACAATTTCGAAAATTCCAACTTTGCTCAATTTTCGTAATTTGGCCATAACTTTTTACTTCGATATTGGATTGAGGCGATTTCAGTTCCAGATGAAAGAAGACTCAAATATCTACGATTTTTCTGTTTACAAGAATTTCTAGTTCTGAGGTTTTCAAGGTCGAAATTAGTGAAGACGTCAATGTGTGTTGCATGTAATTTTAATTATTAGAAAATAAGCTAAAATAAAAAAAATAAAAGTTGAAATGTCATAATCTACTTTAGGTGGATTCTGATAATGTTTGCAAAATTATCAACAAAAAATAAAAAAGGAAAAAGAAAAAAATAAATTAGTAAAAATTTATTGTTTGTATTTGATTTAGAAAGTTGTAATTAATAATTGAGAGATGAGCACTTCTATTATAAATAGAGGTGCTCACCTCTCATTTTGCATCATGCTTTCTTTCAGACTTGTAGAATTTGAGAGAGTGTGTATTATGTGTTTTAATTTTTAAGCTTTCTTGTAATTTTTTTCTTTCGGTAATAAAATTATGCATATTTTTCTTCAAATCATGAGTAGCGAATTTCATCCTGCTGGGCTAAAGAGTGAAGCTCTTAAGAATATAGATTAATATTATTAATATTATGATATATAAATTATAATTTGAATAAGTAATTTAATTCTGGATTAATTATTGACAAACTTTACTACCGCCTATATGACTGATTTTGTTTATTTGGCATAATTGAATACGTAACTGGACTTGTTATAGACAAATATTATCACCGACTTTATGTATGGTTTTATACGTTTTGGCATAATTAATTCATGAAGTAAATTAACTGGGTAATAATGACAATTTGTATATTATAAAAAGTAAGATTTCTCTATATTTGAAATATTAAGAGTAGATCTCCCAGCCCCAATATTTTAATTTATTATCGTGGTTCAATTTAAAATTTTTCATCACTTCAAACAAATCCAATATTTTTATTTCACTCGAATTGTTATTTTGTTTTACAAAATTTATTGCTTGTAGATCGACCCTGGACTTACCGGGTTATTTTATTACTTCGACACTCTTATACTTGGGGAGTAAAGAACCATTTTTTGAATGTGTCAAATTTTTGACGCCGTTGCCGGGGAATAACAATTTAAAATCCTTGTATATTTTTTCTTTTCTTTTCTTTTTATTTTTATTTTGTAATTATTTTATCTGTATTTTTTATATCTCATTAGATCTAATCACTATATTTGTATTTTATTTCATTGTTTTTCTTTTCTTTTGTCATTTTATTTTTATTTTTTATCCCACTTGTTATTTTTTTTTTTTTTTTTTTTGTAAGTATTGCATTTTTAAATTTTTAGCATATAGTATGCATTTAAGTTGCATATGAAATATTGGTCTCGGTCATCTAGCGGTAGATTAAATAGAGAGTCTTCATCACCTTCATCGTCAGTCAAAATGGCCGAGAACCAAAATGAAAACCCACCTGCCCGAGTTGAAAATCCAGTTGATCAGGAAGAAAACAAGTCTTAGCATGATGATCTTAATCATCCTAGGACACTCAGACAATTCATAAATCTCACTAGGTCATGATCACCATCTTACATTATATTCCCCCTCCCAGATGCATGACTTTTAATTCTAAACCAGATGTCATCCAACTTTTACCCACATTTCATGGTCTAGAATCAGAAAATCTTTATCAGCACTTAAGAGAATTTGAAGAGGTAAGTAACACTTGCACATACCAAAATTACAGCATGAATATAATTCGATTAAAGTTTTTTCCATTTTGTTTAAAGGATAAAGCTAAAATTTGACTACAAAACCTTAGGTCAGGATCCATCAGAACATGAGATGATATGCAAGAACGGTTTCTAAGAAAATTCTTTCCCCTTCACAGGAAAAACTCTTTTAAGAGGATAATAATAACTTTCATACAAGAGTCAGGGGAAACACTTTACCAATATTGTGAGAGATTAAAGAGATGTTGAATGTTTGCCTACATCACAGGTTTGAAATATGGAGGCTGGTTGCCTACTTCTACGAGGGTTTAACACCCCAAGGTAGATAAATAGTGAAAATGATGTATAATAGTGAGTTTATGGACAAAAATCCCAAAGATGCACTAGATTATCTAGAATACATAGCGGAGAATGCACAACAATGAGAGACAGTTGGCACTTATGAGTCGTCTGTAAAACCACAACTATCTGGTAGAGATATGTTTAACCTTGGGGAAGAGCATGACCTTTCTGCTAAGTATGCATCTTTAGCTAAAAAAATTAAGGTATTAGAAATGAGGAAGAGTGATCATGTCAAGTCAATTCAAAAAGTCACATGTCAAACCTGTAATTCAATTAAGCATGTCACACAAGTTTGCTCAATCTTACTAGCTCTGCAAGAATGTCTCCATGACCAAGTCAGTTCCATAAAAACCTTATAGAGACCAAATCCAAACCCATACTCCCAAACCTACAATTCTGGTTGGAGAAACCATCCAAACTTCAATTGGAGGAATGATAAGCAAGCACAATCGTCGCAACAACCTCCCCGGCTACATCAAAATTTCCAAAATTCTCAGAATTATGCACCATATGTCCCACCGCCTAGGAAAACCTTAAGGATACCTTACATGCATTCATTGAGAAATAGGAAGCCATCAATAATCAAAATGTGCAAACATTGATTGATCTGAAAGTTACTTTCTCCAAAATCACATATATATTGACCATTAATGAGAAAGGGAAATTTTCTGTACAACCACAGTAAAACCCCAAGAGTCATCAAAACCCTCATGAAGGTAGTTCTGGTAGTCAACACATTAAGGAACTAGGAACATGGGATGAAGAAAACATGAGGAAGCACCCAATTTGGAATTAAAGACTTTGCCAAAAGGATTGGAGTATGTATTTCTTGAAGATGAACAAACTTACCCTGTGAAAATTTCTTCCTCTCTCACAAGCGATCAAGAAGGAAAAATTCCTCCAGATTGGAGCCATCAAGGCACGAAAAAAACTCTCGCAAAACTCTATAATCATTTTCCTTCTCTCCCCTAAAATGCTCTGATGAAAATTTACAAAGCACGCACCGAAAGAATGAGGTTTCTTATGATCAATGGTATTCATAGTGATATCCGTTGGGTAATTGAAGCAAAGGTTCACTTGGCAGGTGAGTCATCTGACTCTTTCATTTCTTACATGTATGGTTTAGGGAAAAACACATATGCTAAGAAACATATAGCTAAACAATTAGGAGTTTGTAAACATAGAGCTAAACAATTAGGAGTTTGTTATAAATGAGCACGCTGGACGTGTAACACTCGTTGTCGTTCTTTAGGAATGATGTCTGACAATCACGAAGATAAAAATCAATCCAATAAAGATGGCTTGAGTAATGAGTTATTAGATAATATATCATTGACTCTTGAGATGCATCCAAATAGATTTGATAGATTGATTCACAACTTACATACATAATTTTAAAAAGAAAGACAACAATAGAGTATCGGGAATCTGACTTTAAAAGACCATGTTTGCCAATTTATAAGAAATTGGATGGAAAGCATATCATCGACCCATAGAGGGCGTTCAAGTCGTTACTGGACGTAAAACTAGAGGAAGATGTGAGCCACAATCACAACTATCAGTGCATGTCATTTACTGTCTTGATTTTCTAAATATGTAACTTTTCTTTTTAGTAGTAGTATTGTAGATTCAATTGTCAATTCCATACTAATCAGGTGATGTCTTCTGAACTCTGTTTCTTCTTATTCAAACATTGGGGAAAATATCTCAATTTGATTGGGGGAGGGGATAGTTGACTAGATAGCTTTTATTTTATGTTTCATTATTGTGATTTTCTTTAAAAAAAAAGTTTTCATTTTTGTGTTGTTATTTTATGTAAAAAAAAAAAGTTTTATTATGTTATTTTTACTATGTTGTTGTTTTGTGTGTAAAAAAAATATTTTGTTTTGATTTTATTTTGTGTTTTTTTTTAAAATACACACAAACAACAATAAATTTTTGACTAACCAAGTGGAATTGTTGTTCAGAGATGGCAGTGTAAGAAGTTTTTGCTTCTGAGACGCAACTCAATTTTCGTAACAAGTTATTTTTGTTCACTTTTTTTAATCATTTAAATTTATGAATTCTCCATAATATTGATTAAATTTGATCTTCATATGCTCATTTAACAGATATTATCAATATACAAGGTAACATATGATCATAGATTGTAAGTGAAAATTTTATAATATTCAGTTCTCTAGTTTGTTAGAGGTAGCACCTAAAGATAGTGAAATATGTGTTTTTATTCAAAAAAAAAAAACTAATCATGCTTTTACTTAGTAACCGGACATCTTGTCTCAATAAGCAGTGATTATTCGCATAAAACGATAGAGTTTGAGTTTGTTTAAAAAAATGATATTAGTAATAATTAAGATTTTACTTAGTAACTGAACATCTTGCCTCAACAAGCAGCGATTGTTCGTGTAAAATGGGAGAGCTTGAGTTTGTAAAAAAAAAAGTGTGTGAATAAGTTCAATTTCCTAGCCTCTCTAACTCGAGCAATTAAGTTCGTATGGGTTTTTTGACACTTAGTGTCCTAAGGCCATCTAGTATAGGAGTCGCTGGCCCAAAGCTTATTACATGGGTTAAAGAGAAAGCTTAAGGAAATCAGAAACTTCTTCTTTTTAACATCTGAGATCCGAGCAATTAAGTTCGTATGAGTGTCTTAACACATAGTGCCCTAAAGCCAACTAATTTGGAAGTCACTAGCCCGAAGCTTGTTACATGGATTGAAGATGTATTATTATTTATATGAAAAAAAAATTGTGTATTGCCAAGAGATATGAATTCTGATATAACTTTATGATAAAAATATTACTCTCTTTTCAACTAGACCAGTGAATATTGTGGGCATAATGAATTGATTGATACTTTATTTTATATGTGTATGGAAAAAGGTAAAAAAACAAGAGAATTTTTTTATTTGATAATTTAGAAAGAAAGAAAACAATTACTGACCTCGATAAGATTTTTTTTAAAGTTTTCGCTTGAATTACTATGGACTAATAATAAGCTGGTTGGGGTGTGATGAAAATTATAAAGTGTACACTTAATAAAAGAGAAACAAATCATGTTACACTTATAGTTTCATTAATCCCCTTAATTTAGCACATTTACAAAATAATAATTAAATTTATATTATATATTTTTATTGTGATTTTTATTTCTTATGTAGTGAAATAATACTTTGGATGCATAATTAGAAAAATAGACGTGACATTTGGATTTTGGAGGCCGGAAACTTGAAAGGGTGTTCTAACAGTGTACAATTTCAGAAATTCTAAATTTGCGTAATTTTTTTAATTTGGCCATAACGTTTTACTCCGATATCGGATTGAGGCGATTTCAGTTTCAGATGAAAGAAGACTCAAATATCTACAACTATGTTGTTTATAAGGATTTCTAATTCTGATGCTTTCAAGGTCGAAATTGAAAAAAATAAAAGTTGAAATATCATAATCCACTTTAGGTGGATTATGATCATGTTTGCAAAAAAAAAAAAAAAATCCATAAAAAAAAAGTCAAAAAAGGAAAAAGAAAAAAATAAATTAGTAAAAATTTGTTGTTTATATTTAATTTGAAAGTTGTAATTAATAATTGAGAGATAAGCATTTCTATTATAAATAGAGGTGCTCACCTTTCATTTTTCTTCATGCTTTCTTTCAAAATTCTCTTGTAGAATTTGAGAGTGTGTTTCTTGTGTGTTTTAATTTTTAAGTTTTCTTGTAATTTTTTTTCTTTCGATAATAAAATTATGCATGTTTTTCTTCAAATCATTAGTAGCCAATTTCATCATGATGGGGTAAAGAATGAATCTCTTAATATGAGAATATATATTATTAATATTTATATTATAGTATATAAATTGTAATCTGAATAAGAAATTTAAATCCGGATTAATTATTGACAAACTTTACTACCGCCTATATGACTGGTTTTATTTATTTAGCATAATTGAGTACCTAACTGGACTTGTTATAGATAAATGTAATCACCGCATTTATGTCTGGTTTTATATGTTTTGACATAATTAATTCTTGAAGTAGATTAACTGAGTAATAATGACAATTTGTATATTATAAAAGGTAAGATTTCTCTATATTTGAAATATTAAGAGTGGATCTCCTAGCCCCAGCATTTTAATTTATTGTTGCAGTTCAATTTAAATTTTTTATCACTTCAAACAAATCCAACATTTTTATTTCACTCGAATTGTTATTTTATTTTACTAAATTTATTCCATATGGATCGACCTCAGACTTACCGGGTTATTTTATTACTTCGACACTCTTATACTTTGGAGTAAAGTGAAATTCCCTACAAGCACTAACAAAAACCAAACTCTATATTTCCAAGAGCGGGGTGAATTGGGTTATTGTCTAATAATGCAGAATTTAAAATCTTTGCCGATTTTATCTTATTTTACCGGTTTAGCTTAGGTCGATTTTCTCTATTTCAATATATCACCTATATGCAAGTTTCTAAGCAATAAACATGTATATAAATGAAAGCTTGCAATAAGTAAAGAGTTAGGGATAGAGAAAATAACATTGTGATTTATAGTGGTTTGGCCAACAATGTCTACGTCCACTCCCCCAAACCGCGCTTGAAGATATCCACTATCAACCGAGTTTTCTGTGACTCACCCGCAACCAAGAGTTTTACACACTAGGTTTACTCCAAACCTTTACACTTTGAGTTTTAGATAAAGGTTCACTCAAAAAGCCCAACTATGAGTTTTAGATAAAGGCTCGCTCACAAACCTTTTACAAGTGTTTGAATAGAAGATTTACAAATACACTTGGGCACTCACAAAGATAATGAAGATTCTAAGTGTGAGTTGCTTACCCCAAGTCTTCTAAGCTCACTACTAATGAATATGAAGGTGTAGTGTGTGAGCTTGATATATGAGAGTGTATGGATATGAAAGTTTATAAAACTCTTTGTTTTTGCCTTAGAATAAAATGTATGAAGGTTCAAGATTGGTTGAAAAAATGAAATTGGGGCTCAATTTATAGTAAAATAAAAAATGCCTCAACTTGCCTGTCTGAGACCGGTATGCTGGTCTCTAGACACCGATATGTCGGTCTGGCAAATCAACGACTCTCAACGGCTATATTACCGTTTGAATATATCTGTTGGGACCGGTATGATCACCGGTATGTGGACTGGCATGGCCCTCGCTAGTTTTAGTGAGTTTGCAGAAGCATAGGGCTCACCGGTATGGGGACCGGTATGGTCTGTGCCAGTTCCAATAAGCATGCAAAGGTTAGGATCACCGTATGGTTCCCGAAATGATACATGCCGGTTCCAGTGGCTATGTAATCTCCTGGAAGATCGGTATGGTAGGCCGGTATGGCACCTGTATAGGATATGCCGGCTCCAGAGAGCTTGCGAGCAGAGCAGGTCCACCAGTATGGGGATCAGTATGCCGATCTCAATACAAAATGCAGGA
The DNA here is from genome assembly GCA_019454045.1 of Zanthoxylum bungeanum. NCBI lineage: Eukaryota > Viridiplantae > Streptophyta > Magnoliopsida > Sapindales > Rutaceae > Zanthoxylum > Zanthoxylum bungeanum. Next base: position 110,591 of record SKCR01033554.1, on the reverse strand, counting down.
TTTTAAAGTTTAAAATATTTTGTACATGACTCTAATGCATCTATATGAATGTGCATGTGTCCTATGAGCTTAGGTACTTAGATAAACAATTCACAATACATATAAAGCTCTAAGTTAAGACTAAACAAGATTTTCTTCGTTTTGCCGCTAGTCTTCACATTCACGCTCTTCACCTCCAACGTACTTCGACATCTTTTTATAATGTCTCACCAATGTACGTCGAAGACTTCTAGTGTTGCGTCCTCAAAATTCATCTTGAGAATATGTCGCTAACATAAAGAACCATTTTTTGAGTATGTCAATATGCAAGTGACTCAGCCATAACCATGACTCATCCAAAACCACAAGTGCAAATTTTACTGGATGGTCACCATTTCATCGTGAATTATCTTCCAAATAAAGCCCTACAAAACAAGCACAACCCTATCAAAGCTTTTCCAAAAAAAAAAAAAAAAAAAACACACACACACATACAAAATGCCAATGAAAGCATAATTGAGAAATGAAAATAGAAAAGATAATATTACAGAGGATATGTAAATGTTGCTCAGCATGTGCTTTTAAGCCATCAATCCAACTATAGCCAACGCCGTCTGAATTATGGATTGGGATCTAGTGCTCATCAAAATATGTGCTTATCTTTGCTTAACTTTTTACATGTGTAATATTCTTAATGAATGGTCAAGATTTATTGAAAAGTACTATAAATAGATAACTGAATCATAATCCAATTGAAAAAATAAAATTTAAATTTAAAAGAATAATTAGAAAAATAACAAAACAAAGATTCATAATGAATTGTTGTGATTCTCTTATCACTGAAGATTATTTATGAGGAAAAACCGAATTATATTACTATAAGAATAAAATTTACAAAGTGTTTAAACTTTATAAAAAAACATCAATCTCTCTATACTCTAACTTTTCTTACTTTGAAGCTTAATGTTTTGGGATGCCTAGAACTCACAGATGAGCTCTGTATTTATAGCAAAACTCAGGCTCCTATTTTCAACAAATGAATAGTACCTAAAGTAGTTTGGAAGCTTGCACCATTTTCAAACTTCCACTTAAAGAAGGCTTGCAATGATGATTGGCAATAGATATCATGCAGTTGGATCCTTCATGAACATCACAAAATAAATAACCTTATATATATTTGGAGGCCAGTAATCTTTCCTTATTGAGATTTTTCCACAGGATTTACTGAGTAAGGTTTTAACGAAATTGATACCTTATATCTTTTGTCTTTTTTCTCTGTTTAGTTTAGTTCTAAACCGATTCTCCTTATCCCCTTGTACTTCTCTGACCTTTTATTTTAATAATAATTACTAGGGTTTCTCCGGTTCAAGACTTAGATGCAGACCTAATTGGAATGCTTATCTTTATTTCTAGGAGTCTCAGATTTGAGGTCATTTATTAAAAAAAGAAAAGAAAAAGTAATAAGTAACCTTATATTCAATAATACACAAATAATGAAGCAATTTCACCCTTGATTTAAATTGTAACTAGCAAATGAATTGAAGTACATCTTCTGTTTCACTAAACTAGTAACACATGGCTTTTGCTTCTTGGATACAACAAATTTTCCTCAAAGTAACAAGGCTCATCTTCATCAATTCTCCCTATCTTCCCAACGCCAACACTGTAACTCTTTCCTATGGCAGCACCTCCTCTCACATCCGTTTTCCGCCACAGATTCAGCCCCGCCTCGCTGCCAATAATCCTCTTACACGTGGCCTGTCTTAACATCTCTCTAAGTCTGTTATCATCCCTGCTGGCCTTGGACCTACTGACACTAAAATTCTTCTGCATATGTGAAGCACAAGGAACCGGACACACTACGGCGCCGCCTTGTCCAACATCATTGACACAGCAATTAAAGCTGTTGATGTAAGAATCTCTAGCCTTGCTTAGAAGCATGGCTGGTGATGAAATAATTTGCATGAATTTGGTTTTCTTTTTTTCCTTGCTTTTCATGGCTAATAATTTATTTAATATGATTGGGACAATATGAGATTGATGAAAATAAATTGCAAGTATGAAACAATTATACACATGGCTTGAGTGAATGATTATGTAACAAAATTTATACTGCCTCTATTTTGATATTTTTTATGTTAAGGCAATCGGTAGAATATTTTGGACGGCAGAGAAGGCTACTATAACTTATACAAAGGCAAGTCCAAACCCATTCTAAAATTGTGATTAAAAAATGAAAAAGAAAAAGAATAAATGAATTGGCTGCATGAATACGAGACTTGGTTTGCATATTGTTAGTATTGAACAGGTCTTACTGGAACAATGAGAGAATTATTATTAATTTTATTATTGTAGGGGATTATGAGAATTTTCGGAGCTTAGTGTCTTGGACTTCAACTTTGTTTTGTTCTAGTCTAGCTATTTGCCGTGCCATCTCATTGCCGGAGTCCCAAGAACAAGCTAAATATATTATTATGAGAACAATGAGAGAATTATTATTAATTTTCGGAGCTTAGTGTCTTGGACTTTAACTTTGTTTTTTCTAATTACGTAAAAAGAAAATTGATGATAAAAAAAGAAAAAAAAAGAAAGAAAAGACTATAAAATGGTGGGAGATAAAAAGGTGCTGGAGAAATAGTAAGTTGGAGGGAAAAAGTAAAAGAAAAAAGAGATGAAATGGAGGGAAAAGTTGACAAGTATTCTGTCACGACCCCCTCCCTAGAGCGAGCTCAACCCTAGAAAGGGTCCGCGAATCATTTCAGTTCGAGCACTTACATGTCATGCAATTGAACCAAAAGTTCGCAAAGAAAAATAATATTTCATAAAATGTAATCCAATAAATCTCAATTAAATGTTTACACCAAAAGTGTTTGAAAACATGAAAGTTGTCCTAAATATCCTATCTCAAAAGCCAAAAGAAATATCTGGACCAACCCGACTGACGGCTGTGGCAAACAAGTCAAATCCTGGTACTGAATATTGTTTGGGATGTTTGGGAAATGGAGGGGTAAGCTTAAAGAGCCCAGTAAGTAAAAACACTCATACTCTCAACATGACCTCACCAACAAAATATATATATGATAATGAATATATGAAAAACAACAGTTAATATATATATAAAAAAACTAACTCAGGCAAAACATACTCACAACAACGCATCTCAATCAAACAAGGTTTGCCATCCAGATTCGGTACAGTAATGGATTGAAACTATTGGGAGAGTCTCTCTCCTACCCCCAAGGTTTCCCACCATATAATCCTGCATAAATATGCAAGAGGGGGATTGAACCACAAACCTCTGCTAATCCCGCATAATCTCGCATATCCGACCATTATAATACTAAATTCGGCACATAACGACAATCTCACACAACATCCAATACAACATATCTCATCACATTTCATCCATCAACTTATCTCAAAATCATATAATACTCAAATACTTCGATTCATAGTACAAGCATATAATTATATCCAAAATTTATATTTAAAATTTATGTTCTCATGCTAGCACTTACTCAATCGATTTTCCAAACATATATGTTTAAATATATTTATATTATTACTACGTAAACTCACATATCAAACATCAATCAACAAATATTTATGTTAAGGGAATCATCGTGCTTTGTACTTACCTCAATCCACGCAAAACTCTCTATATCTATATGTCCTCGCTAAATCTGGAAAAAAAAATGTAAAATTACGATCAAGTCCCTATATTTTACTAAAATTATGATTATACCCTTAAACTTTTCAAATTTATAATTTAACCCCAATACTCTCCAATATTATTAATTTAGTCCCAAAACTTTCAGATATCTCCTATTACTCACTAAAAATCAGAATTTGCTCATTTAGGTCCTTAAACATGTCAAATTACGAATAAGTCTAAAACTCTCAAAATCTTACAAATACACCCTTAAAACTGAAAAATATAATGTATCGAGCTCCAACGACTTCAAAATTTCAGAATGAGGTGATCAACGGACAAAACACATCACTAGGATCACAACGGCAGTGGTGGTAATGGCGGAAGCTCGGTGCTCATCGACGAACGATCGAACAACGTTAACTCTCGTTTTTGGCTCGTTTCACGACAACCGAAGGTTCGAATTGGGCAAACGAGGTGTCTAATCCGCATATCTCGATGAGGAGAATATTCTGGTTCGGGAGGTGTACTGCACACACGGCGGTGCGTGGGCACGTGGGAGCGCGCGCGGCAGCTTCAGGTGATCGGACCGGCGGTGTTGGCTTCGTCTCGGTGATGGGATTCTCCTGGAGTGGTCACTAGCCGGAATAGATGATCGGACGACATCGAAATCCCTCTTTCTTGTGTGGTTACTTGTTTTTAAGGGATAAGAATTTAAATAAAATTAAAAGAAATAGGTGACGGTTATCACAATCTATACACCCTAAAAAAATTTCTCATCGAAATTTCTCAATCCTCAAATAGCTTTGGATATCTCTCTCTTATGTCTTCTTCCACTTTCCAAGTTGCCTCATGTATATGATGATTAGTCCACATGACTTTCAAGAGAGGGATATGTCTGGATCTCAACTCTTGGACCTTCCGCTCTACGATTTTCAGGGGTTTTTCTTCATAAGTCATATTCTCACTCAATTCGACCGGTTGGCTCTCTATGATGTGAGCAGGATCTGATACGTACTTATTTAGCACTGATACATGAAACACATTGTGAAACCTTTCTAACTCCGATGATAATGCCAGTCGATATGCCACATTGCCCACTCTCTCATATATCTCATAAGGACCAACATAGCGCGGTGCCAATTTTTCTTTCCAGCCAAATCTCAATACTCCCTTCCAAAGAGAGACTTTCAAGAAGACTTTATCCTCACTTGGAACTCAATGTCCTTTCTTCTTTCGTCAGCATAACTATTCTGTCAACTCTGCACCTTAACAGTCTAGCTCGGATAAGTCTGATCCTCTCAGATGTCTTATCTACCAAGTCTGAACCATGAATTTGTCTATCTTCAATCTCGCCCCAACAAACAGGAGTCATGCACCTAATCTCATACAATGCTTCAAATGGGGCCATACCGTTACTCATCTGGAAGCTGTTTTTATAGGAAAACTCTATCAGATGTAAATGACCATCCCATCCTCCAACAAAAGTCAATACACACAATCTTAGTAGGTCCTCCAATGTCTGAATAGTCCGCTCAGACTACCCGTCAGTCTGAGGGTGAAATGTCGTGCTCATAGTAATCTTCGATCCCATAGACTTCTGGAAACCCTACCAAAAATGAGAACTGAATCTGACATCTCTATCTGATACAATCGATGCCGGTACTCAATATAACCACACAATATGTTCCACATACAGTTCTGCTAGCCTCTATGGTCCCTACGTAACTCGAATCGATAGAAAATGAGAAGACATAGACAATCGGTCCACTATGACCCAAATTACATCGTAGCCTTTTGTGTCATTGGTAGCCTTACTACAAAATCCATCGCAACGTTTTCCCACGGCCACTCAGGTATAGGTAGAGGCTGGAGTAGTCTAGCTGGGTGCTGATGCTCTGCTTTGACCTGTTGACAAACCAGGCAACGGGATACAAACTCTACAATCTCTCTCTTCATTCCCGACCATCAGTATATTTTCTTCAGATTCTGATACATCTTGGTGCTCCATGATGCATATTATACGAGGAATCATGAGCTTCATTCAAAATCTCATGCTTAAGTGCTCCAGTAGGTGGTACCACAACTCTATCATCGAAAAGTAATACATCATATGAACTCAATCTGAAAGTAGTAATCTCTCCCTCTACAGCCTTTGCTTTCCATTTTTTGCATTGTTCATCTTCTTCTTGTGCTATTTTGAGTCTATCCAGCAGTGTTGGACGAACTTTCATATGAGCAAAAGCCCTCCTCTGTCAGATACCTCAAAGGTCAAATGTAATGTCACCATCTCCTTAAACATCCTCTGTCTAGCTCTCAGAAATTACAGTTTACCCACATTTTTCCTACTAAGTGCGTCAGCAACTACATTGGCCTTCCCCGGATGGTAATTAATAGTACAATCATAGTCACTGAGAAACTCCATCCAACGTCTTTGCCTCAAATTCAACTCTCTCTGAGTGGGAAGATATTTCAGGCTCTTATGGTCGGTATAAATCTCAGACTTGGCACCATATAGATAATGCCTCCGAATCTTAAGAGCATGTACAATCGTTGCCAGCTATAGGTCATGGGTGAGATAATTCTTCTCATGGGTCTTTAACTTTCTCGAGCCATACATAATCACTCTCTCATACTGCATAAGTACACATCTTAATTCTTGATGCGATGCATCCGTATAAACCACATATCCATCAAATCCAGAAGGTATAGTGAGTACCGGTGCGGTAGTTAATTTCTCCTTCAAAATCTGGAAGCTCCTTTCACAATTGACAGTCCACACAAATGGTACTTCCTTTCTCGTCAGCTGAGTCATCGGAGCAGCAATAATAGAGAAGTCTAGGATAAAACGACGGTAGTAGCCCGCTAACCCCAAGAAACTCTTAACCTCTATCGTCGTCTTTGGTCTCTCCCATTTCAGAACTACTTCGACCTTCTGCGGGTCTACATAGATACCCTCTCATGAGATAATGTGTCCCAAGAATACCACTTTGTCCAGCCAAAACTCACATTTAGAGAACTTGGCATATAACTTCTCCCTCCTTAGAATATCCAATACCAATCGAAAGTGCTGCTTATGATCAATCCGGGATGACGAATACACAATGATGTCATCAATAAAAACTACAACAAACTTATCCAAATACGGCTGAAACACCATATTCATCAAACCCATGAATGCTGCATGTGCATTATATGTCTGAGATGTCTGTCCTCTACCATCATATGCTCCACTCAGAGTCCATCTGCCATTGCCTTGTGTGAAACCTGAGCCTCACCCACGACTACCACCAAAACTTGTCCCTCAACCACATCATGTTGTCACTACTCCTCATGCCGGTTGCTTAACTCCTCGAGATCCATCTCCAACAGAACAATCTCTGGCCAAATGTCTAAACTGTTGATATTTGTAACATTTCTTTGCCCTGTTGCATTATGTGCTGATATGACCCTCTTGACCACAATCATAGCATCAGCGTATGCTAGTCGGTCGAGATGCTATACTCGCTGCATTCTGATAAAAAAACGGTATTGTGCCTCTACTATGGATTTGCTCAGTCCGATCCCCACGGAACAGTCCTCTAGGAGGCGCACTCTGGGTGATCTGGGTGATACTCTGATGTGTCTCGACTGCGGAGAATATTATCTACTGTTAGATCTGCCCTATCTCCCATCAGAAACCTCATCTCACACTCTCTTCCTCCTCTCTCGGAAGGCTGCTCTTTTCTCTCTCTCTCAACTTAGATGCCGCTCTCTGTAATCATAACCCTGTCAACTAGTACTGTATATGAAAACTTCCCAAAAATTGAGATCCATGACCTAATCTCATGTCTCAGTCCGCCCTTGAACTTCTCACATTTATCTTCTTCTTGCCGAATTAACTCTGGGTGATATCGGGATAGGGAAATCACTGTCTCTCATACTCCATCACTGTCTCTTATGGTCCCTGAACCATATGCTCAAACTAACGACGCTGCTCACTACGATAAGCATAAGGGAAGTACTTCTCATTAAAGGCTTCCTCGAACATATCACATGTGATATACTGAGGTTTTATAAGTCCATCAGCTCTCCAGTAATATGGTGCTCTCATTCTATCTGTCAGTATAGTGTCAGTGTGCTTCCACCAGGTCTCCGTCTCACCTCTCATCATAAAATAGTAAACTTAATATTCTATTGATCGGTCAGGTTTAACACACTGAATATATGTTCAATATCATTCTTTCATTTCTTTGCAGTAAGGGGATCGGCTGTATCATGAAACTGATGAGGCCTCAAATTAAGAAATTGGTCTAGCTTGCCCATACTACCACCGGTGCTCGAGGGTACATTAGTTGCTGGTCCTCTGGAAACCATATATACAACTATATCAATAAACCTTCCCAAAACATCTTCTAGATTAGTGGTTGTCGGGGGAACTGAAGGAGCGACATGAGTCATATTATGTATAGTCGCATGAATAGGGCTAGGTACAACTGCATGAGTAACGATATGGCTATTGTCGGAACTCTTGAAGGTATAGGTCTAGAATCTTTGTTACCCTCAATAATCGGTGGCACAACAGATGAAGCTACAACCAATTCAGGATCTACAAGTTAAGTGTGAGGTCTATTTAAACTAATACTCAATATTCTCACATATCGTCAAACTATCCCTCTCTCACGTTGAGTACCAGTACCACAGCCACGTCCAGATATTTTTCCACGGACACAAAAATACTTTTTAATACCCATGTTATAATGCAATATGTCTACAGAATCTATAACCTTCGCTCTGATATCAAAATTTGTCACGACCCCCTCCATAGAACGGGCCCAACCCTAGAAAGGGGTCCGTGAATCACTTCAGCTCGAGCACCTACATGCATGCAATTGAACCAAAAGTTCGCAAAGAAAAATAAAACTTCATAGCATGCAATCCAATAAATCTCAATTAAATGTTTACACCAAAAGTGTATGTCCTAAATATACTATCTCAAAAGCCAAAAGAAATGTCTGGACCAACCCGATTGACGGCTGTGGCAAACGAATCAAATCTTGGTACTGAATACTGCCTGGGATATTTGGGATATTGGGGGTGAGCTTAAAGAGCTCAGTAAGTAAAAACACTCATACTCTCAACATGATGTCACCAACAAAATATATATATGATAATGAATATATGAAAAACAACAGTTAATATATATAAAAAGCTAACCCAAGCAAAACATACTCACAACAACGCATCTCAATCAAACAAGGTTTGCCATCCGGATTCGGTATAGTAATGGATTGAAACCATTGGGAGAGTCTCTCTCTTACCCCCAAGGTTTCCCACCATATAATCCCCCATAAATGTGCAAGAGGGGGATTGAACCACACGTCTCTGATAATCTCGCATAATCTCGCATATCCTACCATTATTATACTAAATCCGACAGCATAACGACAATCACACACAACATCTAATACAACACATCTCATCACATTTCATCCATCAACTCATCTCAAAATCACATAATACTCAAATACTTCGATTCATAGTACAAGCATACAATTATACCCAAAATTTATATTCACAATTTATGTTCTTATGCTAGCACTTACTCAATTGATTTTCCAAACATATATGTATAAATATATTTATATTATACAACGTAAACTCACATATCAAACAACAATCAACAAATATTTATGTTAAGAGAATCATCATGCTTTGTACTTACCTCAATCCACGCAAAACTCTCTATATCTATATGTCCTCGCTAAATCTGGAAAAAAAAATATAAAATTACGATTAGGTCCCTATATTTTACTAAATTTATGATTTTACCCCTAAATTTTCCAAATTTATAATTTAACCCCAATACTCTCCAATATTATTAATTTAGTCCCAAAACTTTAAGTTATCTCCTATTACTCACTAAAATTCAGAATTTACTCATTTAGATCCCTAAACATGTCGAATTACGAATAAGTCCAAAACTCTCAAAATCTTATAAATACACCCTTAAAACTGAAAAATATAACGAAACGAGCTCCAACGACTTCAAAATTTCAGAATGAGGTGATCAACGGACAGAACACATCACTAGGATCACAACGGCAGTGGTGGTAATGGCGGAAGCTCGGTGGTCACCGACGAACGATCGAACAACGTTAACTCTCGTTTTTAGCTCGTTTCACGACAACCGAAGGTTCGAATTGTGCAAATGAGGTGTCTAACCCGTGTATCTCGACGAGAGGAAGATTCTGGTTCGGGAGGTGTACTGCACGCACGGCGGCACGTGGCGCGGCGGTGCGTGGGAGCGAGTGCGACAGCTTCAGGTGATCGGACCGTCGGTGTTAGCTTCGTCTCAGCGAGGGGATTCTCCTGGAGTGGTCACTCGCCGGAAAAGATGACCGGACGACGTCGAAATCCCTCTTTCTCTCTCCTGCCCACTCTTTCTCTCTCCTCTGTACCTTCTCTCTCTACATTCCTATTCGTCTCTCTAACTACTCACTGGTTTTCTGGAATAAAGCTTCAATACCCTGGTTATTATTCGTTTCACTCACACTAAGCACATAACAATGAAAAAAATTAGGTTTAGTTATTTTTAAATAGGATGGGTAGTTGAGTTTTATAAGGGAAGTCAGTGTGTGGTTACTTGATTTTTGGGGATAAGAATTTAAATAAAATTAAAAGAAATAGGTGACAGTTATCACATATTCTTTTTCTTGACGTGGGGATTATTTCTTGAGATGAGACCGCATTTTGATTGAGCAATAAATGGAGAAAGTTGAAAAATTGGAGGGTATTTTGGGTTTATTATAAAATATTTGTTTTCTTCTAGGAAAATTGACACATATCATTTCAATACATGAAATTTTGTGGCTTACCATTAATACAGTGACATTTTAGTAATTGTTAATAAGTGTCATAAGGGCACTCGTTAGCATTACCCTTTAAATAAAAGTCCCTTAGTTTTTAATTATGTGTTAGAGGGGATGAGATGTTTTATATAAGAAAATGACCTTAGTAGCCCTAGAGTAATATGTAGCTCAGACAAGTTTACTGCATCATCATTATTATTCTTTAATTTCAAGAAACTTGTGGTGTATATGCTATGCATTTTGTGATTTAATATTAATCTTGGGGATATATATACACACACACATTCCTATATATAATAATAAAGAATAAAGTTCTACAACATATATAATCTCAAATGGTTCACTGTAACAAAACAAATTCAAATTCATTGGACTGCATAATTCGGCTTCTACTATAAAATTTCACACACCTTATATTTCATTTCCTGTCAAAATCATAATCATTTTCAATTATGTATGATAATGACATTCAATCCTTCGCTAAAAATTAAAAAACGTGATAGAAAGATCCGCTATAAACAGAATCTGTAGAATGCTTCCTCGCTCCTCTTTTTTCTTTCTCTCTCTCCTTTTTTTTTTTTTTTTTTTTTATAAAAGAATGTTTTCGTAGATTAGTTAACTCAAAATTAATATTCGAAGTTTCTCATGAGAGCAAAACTTCTGCTTCTAGCCATAACCATATCGTCTTCAAAATAACAAGGCTTGTTCTCATCAATAGTTCCAATTTTTCCCAATCCAACACTTGTATAGCTTCTCTTCATTGCCTTAGACTCCATTTTTTGTTGTCTCAATTCTTTTTCCATCTCATTATTTTTCATTTTAATTTTTGACACAGCTGCTAAAACTTCTCTGAATGTTTCCTCGTTACCCGACTTCGAATAATTGACGCTAAAGCTTGTCGGTAAACGCGAGACGTGTGCCGTGGGGGCACCGGCGACCAGGCCGCTGTAACTGAACATATTTGCACAATCCTCCATGCTTTTTACATAAAAGTCTCTTGCCTTGTGTAAAAGCCTTTTGGGTTTTTCCATGCAGTGCTTCAACTTGCTTTGCATATTTGCTTTGGTTCTCATGTTTCCCTACACGTTGTTAGTAGCCGGAGTCTTGTGTACTGATAAATCTTTGTGAGATTAGAAGTAATAATACAAGAAGAGGGTGAATGGTGTATTTTTATATAAAGATGACTATCTAGGTTTGGGAAAAAAAATATGTTTTGATGATTTGTGTTTTGAGAAGTGGCATAATTAATAGAAACGCAGCCAAGAAGAGGCGTGAAGTAGTGTTAAAAATAGAGTCTCAGAGGGAAATTTTGGAGCATATAGAGTGATGAATTTATCCATTGTCATGGATAACAAGTGACCTACCCCTTGTCTTATGTTCCCAATATTTCCAAAATTTTAATGTATGTAAATCGATAATTTCGACACACTATATTCAATTAATTTCCTGGAACAGACATTTTATCAGTCAAATAAATAGATGAGTGTTATTTCATATTTCAGCAACAGTTGTTGGAACAGACATTATCCTTTATTTAATTGTTTTTTATTATTTTTATCATGTGTGGCAAGATGTTATTAGGTTCTTGCATAGGTGACATCACTACAAAAAATAAGGTCTTTAGCATGAAAAAATATTAACGCTAAAAGAAGGTCTATTGACGCTAAAAAATATTAGCGTCGAATATTTTCGACGTAAATTTCCGACGCTAATACGTGAACGAGAAAGACTATTAGCGTCGAAACTACACTTTCGACACTAAAATACAATATTTTACGTCAAAATATTTTCGACGCTAAATTTGAGACTTTTATCGTCGAAAATATTTTCGACGCTAAATCACGAATTTGGCGATGAATATTTTCAACGCCAAATAATTTTTTACTTAATAAAAAACTTATTTATTTTTATCTTTAGCGTTGAAAAATTTCGACGCAAAATGTATTTTAAAGTAAAAAATGAAAGTTTATTTATTAGGTGAAATGATATTAAAAAATAAATATTATTTTATTACTTTTAGCGTCGAAGTATTCGACGTTAAAGGGTATTGAAAAATAAATTATTATTTTATTACATCTAGCGTTGAAACATTCGACTCTAAAGGTTTATGGATTCTTAAAAAATATTATTATAATAAAAATAATTTTACTAAATAATAGTAAAATAATTTTTATTCTAATATTTTTTTTTATTCTTATAAATTAAAAATAAATTAAAATTAAAATATAAAAATAAATTAAATTTTATTAAAAAATAAATACATAATCTATTAACAATCACTGCTGCTATGAATGTTTATTCAAATGAAAATAACAATCACTACTATTGTGATGGAGGGACGGTCGATAACGATATATACTAGCTGAGTGACACCTCTGGCATCCGTCAAGGATGACTCAACTCAAGAAATCGCATGAGCTTATGTATCCTATTTTATTCCGTTGCGGACATGCCATGTAACCCTTAGTGCTTCATCCAGATAATGAACTATAAGCTGGAAAGTCATTAATGGTCCATAATAATGCGGCATGCATTTGAAAATACTGCTGAGAAGTTGTATCATAAGTATCCACACCGACATTCCATAATGTCTTTAACTCTTCGATTAATGGTCTCGGGTAAATATTCATATCCTTACTAGGAGAACGTGGACCAAGGATAAGCAATGACATAAACATGAACGAATCATTCATATATTTCCATGAAGGTAAGTTGTATGGTATAATAATTATGGGCCATATGTTGTAAGTGTTAGGGTTGGTGTTCTGAGCGCCAATTTCTTATGTATTTCTCTGTAAATACTCTTGTAAATATTTTATTAATGAATAAAATAAAGAGTTTCTATAATATGAATTATTTTCATATATGGTAAAGACTTAAATGACCATAGAGTAATTGGTTATGATACAGTTGCAAAAGTGTCGCAACTGACATAGAGCAGTATCATAACAGTATCATTTTTTAACTGTTCCTGGACAAGGTTTACAATTACTTGGTCCGTAAGTAAACCCGCTGAGACTGGTACGTGTCGTATATTGGAATATTGGATTACAATTGTTTCTCAATGAACCATGAGTCTTGGGAGACTTGTATAGACACGTAGGTATTCATATCGGATAAATAATGAACAACTCACCGAAGATTCTTAATAGATGGTACACCAATATCAATAAGAATCTTCTCCGGTTGAGTGAGCATAGTGATCCTTCAACTTGAGATACCATTGTTGATGTATGAGTTATCTTCCACACTTTGATGGTAGTCACGTCACCGATCTATTTATATCAGACCTCCGTCTGTTCGTTGGGTGTGGACTGATCCTCAGGATATCATGTGTGTATCAAGATAGGATCCGTCAGTTCTGTATACAGAGCATATGTATCCATTATGGAATTAGCAATCTGTTGAATCTATGGGCCTGTGGTACACTTTATAAGTGAGTTCTAAGTGTTATTAAGAGATTGCTAAAAGAATCGTCGACGAGATTATACCTATAGAGATTTGACGTTTGTATCTATATCTCTGGGATAATCCGGATACCTGTGACAGAAGGATTATACGTATACAGTGACCTCGACCTGTATGGTTCAGAGAGTTTATTCATGTTTGTCATAATTTACGGGTGGGTAGATTATGGACACAAAATTAGATTACGTGACAGATATACCTGAACCTAGAGAGTCTCACTAATGAAACATACTCGTAGAGCACTAGGGCAACCATTATAAATAAAATTAATTATTTATAGATCATTTAACGGTTAATCGATAAATACACGCTTTAATGGTTTTTTCAGTTATTTCCTAATTAATGTGTATTTGATTTAAATACTTGATTTTATTAAATTCATATTATATTAATTGTCAAATAAAGTATTTGACACTTGTCACAAATATATGTATTATGGAATATTTAATGTAAATATTATACATATATTTGGATATTTATATTTGTAATTATCTGTAACATCCTCTATCCCGAAGATGTTACCTGCAGGGAATAAGCTATCCTATCCCCGAGCCTCTGACTTACTGACTGTATACATCACTATTAACTCATCTCAACTATAGCTCAAACATGGGACTATTGCCTAAACTCATTTTAACATATAAGCATTATTTGACTCATGTCATGTACTTAACACTTCTTTATAATTTCTGACAATAAAACTTAAACATATTACATATGAATACTTTTCTACACAAAATGCAAAATGCATGACTTTACATGACTCTGACTAAACTGTAACTCAATCTGATGGACTCAGACCCTCTAGTGACTGCCATCAGTATCCATCTTCTCAAGCGCGTCCTCCGGGTATCCTGCAAAATAAGAAACTGGGAGAGGAGGGTTAGACCATTTCTACGATCTAAGTGAGTGGGCGATTTAAAATGAAAACTGAAATACTATTTTGAAAATACTTGATTCTAAATCCAGAATTCTCCCAGGAAAACAATCTTATATAAAACTCTTTTCTCGTCTGAAAACTCTGAACTCTTTTTCTGGAAACCTTATCTGAAAATCTCTTTTATAGAACTTATCTTTTATAAAATCTCTTATAAATCTGTTGTTTCTGAAAACTTTTCTTTCTAGAAGATCTCTCTCTGAAAATCTAACTTTGAAAATTTGTGTCTGAAAACTTATCTTTGTCTCTGAAAACCTGACGTATGGGGACGTTACGTATTGTCGTCCCCCATACGCCTAATTAGAGCTGGGAATGCAAATTCATGAAATTGAGGTGTTGCGTATCGCCATCCCCCAAAACATGCCACTCATGTCTCTTAAACTAGTGGTCTTAGAGCGTTACGTATCGTCGTCCCCCAAGCCACTGAACTAGAACTATGGGTGCGGATCTATGATATCCTCCAAGCTCTGAATCTAGGATTTAGGGGCATCTGTCATCCCTAGTCCTAAACTAGGATCTGGGGGCGTTACATATTGTCGTCCCCTCATTCCTCTACAAGTGCACATGTGTTGTCCGTCAATTCCATATCTGAATCAAGTTACATACTGAGGTGGGTTTTTCCCCATGCCTCGAAAACATAAAACCCATGTTTTGAAAATATTTATTTTCTAAATCATTTCTCAAAACATGCTAAACAATATACAGCTGATAATAAAATTGGCTAACGCTCTAATAGCGAAAAGTAAGTCTGATATGGAAAATAACATGATAAAAGTCAACTTTATGAAGAGTGTCCACTCACATATTTTAGAATCTAGCTGCGTTACTCACTTGTTGAAGAAAGCTCTGGTTCCTACGATAATCTATAATTGATAACTCGATTAGAAAATATACTAAAGAGTATATACATCGGAATCATGATAAGTTTCCTTATTTAAGTAAGTGCTATCACTATGAGGTTTATCGTACTTATATCATGATGTAATATATACATACGAGTTGATACAAGACCCTTAGGGTGGACTCTAACAAGCTAGGGTGGAACCGAAATGGTTTAAAATTGATTTGGGAAAGTTCTGGTCTTTGCGTCGCACGTAAAGCCTTGCACATCACGACGCGAACCATTACAGAGAGGATACCTCAAAATTTCCAGGCCGCGTCGCAACGCAAAGCCTTGCGGGTCATGACGCGACCATTTCAGAGACGAATCCTATGAATTCCCCATTACGCGTTGCAATGCGAACCCTTGTGTGTTGCAACGCTGACCCTTTGTCCAGGATTTTAACTTGCTTCCTAAAGCCTATCTTACTCCAAATGAATCACCAACACTTCTATATCAAAATTATTACACAAACCACTCCAATAAACTTCAACTTCTCATATTCCTTACCAAATTATCATACTCAGCAATTCTTTAATCTTAATACTCTTGTTTTATTGTAGCTAAATTCTTAAGGTTCAAAAAATTTGAACACTTAGTTCTGCCATCAATTTCTTTTCCTATTATTCACCAAAATACCATTATTAACATGCTAATAATCTTATTCCATCATATTCTCAAAATCCAACAAACCAAATGTTTTGGTCAAGTGGGTCTTACCTTATCTTACTTGATTCTTCTTTAATCCTCCAAGTTTGTAGGTTGTCAAGCCTTTTTCTTTGTTTATCGTTTCTTCTTCTTTCTTTCTTTCTTTTTTTTTTTTTTAATATTCTCATTCTTCTTATTTCTTTCACATTTTTCTCTTTTCTCTTCACAATTTCATTTTTTTCCGTATGGGAATAGTGTCCACCTTTTATACTATGGGCCACTTGTAATTTTCAACTTTGAGGAAATGTGTAGAAACTTTGAGAAAACTTGGGATTTCTCTAGATAGGTCTAAGCACTGTTCATCCAGAATTTTGCCTTGTATTTTTTTACCTATTTCTAATTTGCTTTTGGAAAAAAGTTCAATAAGGAAGTTGTAGGTCTCGATCTCAGCTTTACAGTGATATAAAATTCATTAAAATTAGAATTCGTATGAGAAAGTTATGGCCCAAAAACTATGAGCTGTCTAGAGTGAAACATCGTACAATTCTGTGTTGGAACTTCGGGAAATATCGATTGTCCCCAATGTCATTTCATGAGTTTATATGTGTTCAACATAACTTATATTATGAACGTTCGTCCCAGAATAAAATAATAGTCTAGATTACCAGTCGACGAGATTACCGGTCGTTACAAATTCTCCCCCTTAAATAGGATTCGTCCTCGAATCCTTTCTAGGGTCTAACTAGCGAGTTTGTTTTGGTTCGAGAATATCTTGTGATTCTGCTACACTTATCTTCCTTACCTTCATTTCTGCTGCTGATATGCTTTTCTTCCTTCTGGGTCTAAAACTTTTAGAAAACTCTTGTCATACTAAGGTTATCCTTACATATAAGGGAAATCTTATTTCAAAACCTCTAACTATATTCATCTTTCTTTAGCTCAACTATCCACACGAATTATCGATTCCAAAATTTTACTATGTTCGTGACCTGCCATCCAAATCATCTTAGTCCCATTTTAATTTGGAACCTACATACCTCTTTATCGTGACAACAGTAATTTCTAGTTATCTTTAAGAACTTTAGTTAGCCTTTACGTTTAAGGCACCCCCATTGTACCTTATACAATAGCCAATAATCTTCATTTTCCTTTATCTTGTATACAGTTCAGGTTCTTCAACGATCCTTCATAATGTAACTACTTAATGGCTTTATAAGATATATTCTACTGCACATCTTCTTTATTCCAATCTTAGCTGATTATTTGATCTTTCTCTTTTCTCTTTACTAATTCATCGTTACTTATAAGCTTCTTTCTTCGAATTTTCAATTATATAACTAATTATACGTTTAGGACTTTTTAACTCATAACTAGTCTTTTCAGATACTCTTACTGTTAATCGACGACTCCCATACTTAGAATATTCCTTCAAGGTAGTTTCTCTGGTAATACTCATTGTAAGCATAATCTTGTGCATTTTATGCTAGAACTGTGTACTTTTCTGCACTTTTGATTCCTATGCTGGTACAAATACGATTATTATCTTTTATGTTGACTATTTCTTCTTTGCCTTCTTGTGCCTTAGAATGTTTCACCCTTAATTATCTCTTAATCCTTGTGTAGGCATTGTATTTTTGCATGTGAAACCCGATGATGAGTCTCAATTGGAGGCACTACCTTTTTTAGTTAAGGATATTACGGGAAACGGTCGTCGGAAGGGAATAAGTATTTCATTAGATCCTTGTTCATTTGTTTAGCGTCAAGCTCACTTGTTGGACCTTCGTTTAGAGCACCTTTAGCCCAGAAAAAACCCGCAAACCTTTTAACCTTGAACCCAAACCCTTTTAAACCAAGCCAAACCAAGCCCACACCACATCTAGCCCACACGCCCACCATGACTAGGCCCACACGCCCATCACCCTAAATTACACCCAAATTAAATCAAATATTAATTAAATTAAATATTAACTAAATAAAATATTAATTAATTGATATACCAAATTAAATAAGACATAAAATATAATTATACCAAATTAAAATATTGTAACTTCCTAATCCAGAATATTATATACTAAATTAAAGAAATATTATACCTAATTAAAATCAATCATAACCAATTAAAAATATTGACTTCCTAATCTAACAAATTAAATGCCTAATTAACACCAATCAAATATTCAACCTTCCTAATCTAAGCCAAATTTGTCCTCCCTCAATCCATTGCTTTCCATCTTAGACACCAAATCAAATCCCTTCCTTGTGAGACAAGGAGAAGCCATAGCCATTCTCTATATAAACAACACTTTTCCAAGCCATCCTCTTCTCCCAACTACTTCACCCTCACGACACAAACACACAGAAAATAAACCCTGCTCACGAACTCTCTCTCTCTCGCACAAACCACATATAAGCCCTCCTCACCAAACACATCAACGCCACACAAAAGCCACCTGCCTACTGCCCATTTACACAGCAAGCCTTTCTCTCACACAGCCATTTAAACACAACACAGCCATAACCCTAGTGACCCTCTCGGCAAACTGTCAAAAACCCTATCACGCCCCACTCACTGCCCCATAGCTCTTCACGCCACTCACTACCCTTCAATCAAAACTCCACGCTCTTGCCTTCAACACACCATTCAACAGCCCTATCAACTTGCAGCCACTGCCCACGCACCTAAACCCCTTAAGCAACTTAAGCCACGGACCAGCCCTCCACGCCACATACACCTTCACGACAAGCAACACCATCACCCTTAAACATATCCTCACGCACCAAAAACCACTGACCTGATCATCACGCTAGCATCCCTCGCCCTCTCACGCAAAGAACACTTATACACAGCCCTTATTAGCACCGAATCAGTCCCAAAAATTGCACTCAGTCCACTGTCCAGAACATAAACAGTAAACCGAGACAAAAACACCCCAAAACTACCCAAAACTGCACCCCGAAACCGTACAAAATAGTCCACTAAAACACCAAAACGAGACCTGAAACAGTAAGTAGAAACCGCGAGGAGACAGCAGCAAAACAGAGGTCAAAACAGTAGCTTGAGCAGCGAAACAGCGAGGTAAAATGCAAACCAGTGAACCAGAAAAGTTGCGGTGTGATAGCCCTTCCGACGGCCGTGAAACGCGAGTTCAAAAGTCGACATAAAAGGTTAGACCTGAGGGTATTTTCCACATTCATTTTCTGTTTTATTTTCATTATTCATTGAGTATTGTTTGCATGATTGTTATGTGGAAATGCATGTTGTGGCCCTTGAGTAGATAAATATGCATGTATTATGAAATATTGTATGTTGTGGCCTTGGAATAAAATGAAAGAGGTGTCAACTCTCGCGGTATATCGGATGGAAACCCGAACATAAATTTCATAGCCGATTCCGAATGGACGGTAGTATGATATGTACTCGGGATACAACTCCACGTACCGCTTGAGTAAACGACACTTTCTTTTATTTTATGTTGCTTTGATTTATTTATTATTTGTCATTCAAATTCCGCATGTTACTTGTTTATGCATGATGCGATCGAGCGCATGGGCTTAGTAAGTCGGATTAAAGGTCCCCTATTTGGATGGGTTAAAACCCTTTACCACGATGCTTTGCCGCGCTGATTGATGTGTGTTCGGTTGAATGTAAGATGTGTTTAATCGGGCATACCAAGTTTGATATTATTGTCTTTATTCTTTGTATGCATGATGCGATCGAGCGCATGGGCTTAGTAAGATGGATTAAAGGTCCCCTATTTGGAGGGGTTAAAATCTTTTACCACGATACTTTGCCGCGCCGGTTGATGTGTGTTCGGTTGGATGTAAGATATGTCCAATCGGGCATACTAAGTTTGATATTATTGTCTTTATTCTTTGTATGCATGATGCGATCGAGCGCATGAGCTTAGTAAGTCAGATTAAAGGTCCCCTATTTGGAGGGGTTAAAATCCCTTACCACGATGCTTTGCCGCACCGGTTGATGTATATTCGTTTGAATGTAAGATGTGTTCAATCGGGTATACGAAGTTTCATATAGTTATCATTGTCTTTGTAGCCATTGTAATGAAAGGCGCATATGCTTATTGTGTTGGATTAAAAGGTTCTCCATTTGGGGGAAGAAAAGCCTAAAAGGCTACCTTTACCACGATATTTGCCGTGTCTTTCATCTATTGATTGCATCATTTACCTTAGTCTTGGCTTAACGTAGTATAATTCATATATCCATGTTATGATAGCATTTGAGTATTATTTCTTGTAGTATATCGGATGGAAACCCAGACATAAATTCCGTAGCCGATTCCGAATGGACGGTAATGCGGTATGTACTTGGGATACAATTCCACGTACCACTTGGAAAAGTGCTCACATGAGTGTTTGTGTCCATATTAGTTATCTTCTTTTGCACCACGTCATAGCATGCTTACTTTAATGCCTAATTGCATCCTTAAGTGTATTTTTGCATTATGTACTTAGTTGACTCTTTTATTTGTGCATGGACATGTAATGGCTATTTGTTTATGATATGTCTATGAAATCACATGTTCGCCATTATTTGATTCGCCTTTATGTGTGCTTGTGTGGTTAGTGTGTGCTTGTGTTTCCATGAATACAATATGCCAATGAAGTTGTATGTTCGTTGCTACTTTGATGTACTTTCAAACATGCAATCTTAGATGTGAAATATATGCAAATTTAGGTGTAAGTTTTATTTTTTTGCATATGGATTTAGAAGCATGATACTCTTGGAAATAAGTGTTACTTAAGCTTGATTAAATTATTACACAAATCCTTTCATTACAAGTGACATAAGTAAGGGACCATTCCGAACCCAACGGTTTGAGGTCTTCCCTTGCGAGGGGTGAGTGCGGCCTTAAATCTCATTTTCCCGGTTCACACTGGGTGGCGACTCCATTATTCTCCGGTTTAGTCCCCCGTGGCTACTCCGTACTCCCGACCGGGCCGCGAGCCCGGGACAACATGCGTCGTCCAGTTTCTGTGTCCCACACCTTGTCTTGTTAAGAGTTGTCCTATATATATTATCCCTAATGAACATATGAATCACTAGCATCCATCTTTCCCTCTTTTCTTAATATAATAAGATTCCAGTCTTATCCCAACTTCTGAAAACTTACTATTACGTAGTACCATTGAAAATTTATCTTAATATTATAAATCTCTGTTTTTGTTTGCCTGGTATCTAATTATTTCTAACCTTCCTCATGATGTCTTTGTCTCATTTTCTGCTCTATTCTATAACTGAACTTATGTGGTCTATGCTTCTGTCTCTCTTTTCGCAAGAGTATCAACTTCTACTATTCTCTGGTTATGTCTATGACTGTTTCTTTTACACTCCATTTTTGATTGACTAATACTTTCTCTCTTAATCATCTCTTATAGACTATCTTTCTTCTAGTCATTTTACTCAACCCTAATTTCTTCTTATTTACCACGTTATTGTATAAAATTTGAATACTTTTATATTTAGGTTCTATTATTTTTTTTTATTGCGTATCCATTTGTTTCTAGGATTAGTTTTGAGGCAATTACTGAGGTCTATCATTACTGCTGTTGTCTGTGGAGGGGTTGGAATGACAGGAATTGGTTCTGATGTCTTCTCGGTAGTGGTAATCTCACTACCTATCCTTACATTGGTTGTACTTGTTGCTTATCCATAAGCCTATAACTCTCATATTTACCCATCTAGTGTTGATTCTCGTACTAAAATTCTTCTGTTAGATACTACTCGAGTTTCCTACTTTACTTCATTATTGATCCTCCTACCGACTATTGGTAATACAACCTCTTATTATGAACCTTCTATAAATCCGTACTTCCTAAAATGTTCTACCATGTCGTCTTTATTGTTTAATTACCTTAAGTCGTTACTTTTCTCAAAGTCATGTTGTATTCTCTCTTGTTATTTCTCCTCAAGAAACTTTCCCTGCTACATAGATTTCTTTTTTACCTCGGTTCCTTAAACTCATCTCATCTTTACTCTTCTGGAGACTTTATTGTCTTTATTTTCTTAAGATATTTCTACTAAATTTTTCTTTAGATACTACTCTCTATCTAATTCTCATGACTTAGTACAATAAAACTCTTTAAGGTTTATCTTCTATATTTCTGGGAATTGCTCTCTCCAGTCCATTTGTGTTCTTGAGCCTTAATTCTCTTAAGGGTCTCCAATACCATTATGATTTCTATATTTGGCTCGTCTTACCATAACTTCAGACTGTCATTTCCTATGTTTCTTTTCTATGCTTCGTTGAACTCGATGGTTCGGCTGTCTAACTATCTCGTGGTCTATCTACTTTGTATGATGTTATTCTTTACTTATTCAAGTCCTTACTATCTTCTAAGACAAAAGGTGAATACTTGTTTTCCTTAAAGATTTGGGAAAAATACATGTTTTTGTCAACTATCTAACTCCAACAATGGTGTAATACGGTGCTTATACATTTCCTAGGGTCAGAACTACTGGACAGAAAAGTTATCGTTTATATTGTCGGAATCTGCGTCGGCTACTCCAGGTCTTAAGGTTCCTGTAATTCTGATCAGCTATATTAAAGAATTCCTTTTACATTACTATCCCAAGCCATATTATACTGAACTTTCTTATTGCTTCCCATAACTTTCTTCCTAGGTATTATGTTCTTTGCTTTTGGTATATGTTAGAGCTACTTCGTGTAATCTTGCTGTTCATACTAGTGTTCTTATTAACTCCTGAGTTCCTCCAATCTCATGAGTCTGTTCTTTTTAAATTCACGTGGGTTTATATTGGTATTGATATGATCTATGAGTTCTACTATGTTTGTTCTATTTTGTGGACTATATTGGGTTCTCTCATTTCTAACTTCGGAGGTTTTCTAGGTCCTTTTTCCGGACGATCTATCTTCTCATGTGTTCTGTTTCTGTTTTTAAAATAGACATATGTCGGGTTTCCTACGATTGTCTATATCTAACTGAAAAAGGAAGAGGCAAGCCCCTACGTCTCGATGGTTATTATGGTCATTGTTATGGTACACTGTGTTCTGATAGAGTCTATTACTCATGTAAGGTAGGTATGAGATAGGGTCCGCCAGGACAGCTTCCTTAACCAGTATTACTGTAGGCTAAGAATCTATGTAGTTTGATACTTTACCTATATCGATTTTCTTGAGGTAGAGTAATTTAATAATCTCTACTTACGTCTTTCTTTCACTTACTTGCAAGACTGGGTTTGGGGTCTAAAATCTTTTGATCCACTTTGGCATATTTTATTTGTTGAATTTCTTACTTTTATTTCTGTGTTCTTGTTTCTTTTATCTTCCTGTCCATTCTTCATTACTCGGGGATCTCGCTACCTATTCGAGATACTCAAAGTCTATAGGGTCTGCTTGGAAAAATTTTATGAGTAGAAAAGGAATCTCGCTTGTAGGAAAGGAACTTTATTTGAATATTTTCATCATTTTACTTTTGCTTAGGTTTGCTATATACTCATTTACTATTCTAAGCTCTGGTGTTTTCTTTATCATATCATTCTATACTTCTATCTCTTTACTGCCTCTGATTACTTAGATCGTATGTACCTTATCCTTTTTCTTTTCTTATAGAGTTCTCTTTTATCATCTACTTATGTATCTTTCCCACTTACTATCTCTGGTTACTTGAACATCTAGATATATTTCCTTATTTTTCTTTCTAGCTTTCTCTCTCTCTTCCTACTTTCCTGGGTGGTTATCTGATGAGTGGTAAATCTATCACTATTTCCCACTCATTTAACCTTATAATGGGAGAATTTACTTATTCTGTAATTTAGAAAGAAACAAAACAACTAGTAACTTGGAGTAGAAGTTTCACCTAATTAGTTACTAACTTCTTTATTCTCTTTTCTCTTGTCTTTTTGCTTTTGTGTGCATTAGTTTCACTACCTTTTTACTTTTATAAAATGTTTGTGGGTAGCATTGCTGTAAACCCTCACAAGACTACAACTCGTCCACTAGGGACACCTAGGGGTTTAAAGGCTTGTTGCATACGCTAAATGCAACCGTGATCCCTACGAAAGTGGCTTAGTTAAATTTTATTTTAAAGATGTTTATGTTATTTTATTATGTGTTTTGCTCGAGGACTAGCAAAATGTTAGGTTTGGGGGTGTGATGAGTGGTAAATCTATCACTATTTCCCACTCATTTAACCTTATATTTTGTATAGTTTATCGAGTATTATGAATATTTTGATGTGTTTTGTGTTATTTTGTAGATAAATAAAGTTTCAGGACATTCTGGAGGTGATTTGGGCCAAAACAGTGAAAATTGGACGAAAAGGGCATTTTGGTAATTTCCCGCGTCGCGACGCCAAGACCTTCAGCGTCGCGACCCCTAACATGCGCCGAACAGTGCTAACGTGCGCCAGGTCCACAAATCAGAATCTGAGAAAAGTTTGACTTTGCTAACGTGCGCCGTGCCACGTGTCACCATCACAGCCGATCTGCTAAAATGCGCCGTGCCACATGTCATCATCCTACGGTGCCGACAGTCATCATCGCCACGTGTGCCACGTGTCACTCCATGTCATTGCCACGTCATCAGCCACATCACCAGGTTGACCAAGTCAAACTGCCACCTCACCGCCACGTCATCATCAGCCAATCGGGAAGTGCCACGTGTCGCAATCCTAAGGTGCCGATACTCCCTTTCCCACGTGTCGCCACGTCACCGCCACGTCACTGCCACGTCAGCATAAATTATTGGCTATCTAATCCTTATCTGACACGTGGAGGATAAGAATCTAGCCGACCAATCAGAAGCCGCCACGTGTCACAATAATTGAGTCTCCAACAACCTCGCCACGTGTCACCTTATCATCTTATCCAGAATCTGCAACTGACGAACCAGAGCATGCCACGTCGACAGAAGCTGGCGTAGCGACGCCAAAGGCCTCAGCGTCGCGACGCCAGATGCCCATCCGCGCCTATAAATTGAGCTCGAGATTTCAGTTTTAGATGCACCACTCTCTCTCATCTCTTTGATGTAAAGAGAGAGTTTCTCTCTCTAGTTTCTTTTAGTTTTTAGTTTTTTTTTAGTTTTTAGTTTTGTAAATAATTTTAATTACGTTTTGTTAATATAGTAATTTACTTTTTTTTACTTTTTACAGTTTTTACTATTCACCATGAGGAGGTAACTTCCCCAGCTAGGGTGAAAGGTAATTCTTTTACTGTTACTATTTAGATTAATCTCCCTTAAAAAAATATATATTCACTATTTAAAATATGACTTAAAAATGATACCGCCAGATTGGTTGGTTGGTGATTCATTTTAATCTGGTTTAAACCTGACTAATAAAGAATACCGCCAGATTGGTCGGTTGGTAATATTATCACAAGTTTATATATTATTTTATGGGAGATATCTAAAATAGTAAATAGTAAAAGTGATTCTTTTACCTTAGCATTTTATTTTATTTTACTTTTCAGCTTTTACTTTATGTCTTTTACTTTTAAGTTTTTACTAGCCCTAGTTATGTGTTAGTTATCTGGGGTTGTGATGAATTCTAATTTCACACGGTTTATAAGGGGTTATTTTATAGTTTGGGTAATTTAAAGGCTTACTTATTAAGTCTTAAGCTTAATGCTTCTTGTTGTCTGATCACCAATAAGATTGATGTGGTAAATCTAAAATGAACTAGACATAGGGATTTTAGGTTTCAGCCTTAGACTTAATAGCCCACAATCTTCCTTGAGGATAGATAACCCTTTAATAGATTTCCTTACGGGATAGACATATACCTGTCGGGCGGGGGTATCCATAATTGGAACTTAAACTTAATGAATCCAGATAATTTGGTTGACATAGACATATGTTTCAATTGGGTTAAACTGGGTATTTGCGTCTGACCATCGACAGAGGCTTTTGCATAATTTCGTGTTCCAGGCTAGTAAACTGATTTATTACACAAACATAAAATAATCACTTCATCTTTTAAAAGATATTAGAATGATTCACAACCCTAGATCTTTGTGTCTTTTGTTATTTTCCTTAGTATTTTATTTTGTCTTTTTATTTATTTATTTATTTTGCAAAACTACAATCAACCAAATCAATCAAGCAATCATTCTCCTCACCCTCAATTAGATATTGTAAATAAATAGATTCAATAATTAATAACAACAATAGGAATTAAGTCCTCGTGGGATCGATATTTTTATACTACTTGAACAATACGTGCGTTTGTGTTATACGCGTGTGTTTACGCCGGTCATTATCCTTAAAACTTTATTATTTCTTTCTGTCTCTTTACTTTTCCGTCTTCGGCTGCTTAAACCTCTACGCATCTTTCATTCATTTCTTATAGCTTATTTCCCACTCCCTTAAGTAACTATTCTTAGTATTTGTATTTTCTATTTTCATGGCTCAACCTGATCTTTACTGATAGTTCTGAGTAATCATGGAATGATTTGTAAATAGAGTGAGAATTAAAGTTACTTATTGGGAAGCAACTTAGGTAGCCATTGGAATGCTTACTAACCCGTCTATGGAACTTTGAAGACATACTTGAGGATAATATACTGGAGAGGTAGTGTCTTGCATACTAGTACCTCGGGCATACTACATCTACAAGACCCCAACACTCTGCCCACTACAGTTACCGACTCCATAAATCTGGCTCTGATACCATCTTTGTAATATCCCTTATCCCGGAGATGTTACCGGCAGGGAATAGATTATCTTATCCCAATGAGCCTCTGACTTATTGACTGTATACATCACTATTAACTCATCCCAACTATAGCTCAAACATGGGACAATTGCCCAAACTCATTTTAACATATAAGCACTATTTGACTCATGTCATGTACT
This sequence comes from Zanthoxylum bungeanum, assembly GCA_019454045.1. NCBI lineage: Eukaryota > Viridiplantae > Streptophyta > Magnoliopsida > Sapindales > Rutaceae > Zanthoxylum > Zanthoxylum bungeanum. The sequence continues at coordinate 83,341 of SKCR01033554.1, read as the reverse complement.
TAACACTTCTTTACAATACAACCATGACAATAAAACTTAAACATATTACATATGAATACTTTACTTTTCAACATGCAAAATGCATGACTTTACATGACTCTGACTAAACTGTAACTCAATCTGGTGGACTTGGACCCTCTAGTGACTGCCATCAGTATCCATCTTCTCAAGCGCGTCCTCATGGTATCCTGCAAAACAAGAAACTGGGAAAGGGGGTTAGACCATTTGTACGATCTAAGTGAGTGGACGATTTAGAATGAAAACTGAAATACTAGTTTGAAAATACTTGGTTCTAAATCCAGAATTCTCTCAGGAAAATAATCTTATATAAAACTCTTTTCTTGTCTGAACTCTTTTTCTGAAAAACTTATCTGAAAATCTCTTTTATAGAACTTATCTTTTCTAAAAATCTCTTATAAATCTGATGTTTTTGAAAACTTTTATTTCTAGAAGACCTCTCTCTGAAAATCTAACTTTGAAAATCTGTGTCTGAAAACTGTTTCTGAAAACTGATCTTTGTCTCTGAAAATCTGACGTATAGGGGTTTTACGTATCGCCGTCATCCCATACGCCTAACTAGAGCCAGAAATGCAAATCCATGACTTTGGGGCGTTACATATCGCCGTCCCCCAAATCATGCCACTCTTGTCCCTGAAACTAGTGATCTTTGAGCATTACGTATCGCCTCCCTCAAGCCACTGAACTAGAACTATGGGTGCGGATCTATGCTACCCTCCAAGCTCTGAATATAGGATCTAGAGGCATCTATCATCCCTAGTCCTGAACTAGGATTTGGGGCGTTACGTATCGTCGTCCCCCTAGTCCTCTACAAGTGCACATGTGATGTCCGTCAATTCCATATCTGAATCAAGATACATACTGAGGTGGGGTTTTCCCCCATGCCTCGGAAACATAAAACTCATGTTTTGAAAATATTTATTTTCTAAATCATTTCTCAAAACATGCTAAACAATATACAACTGATAATAATATTGGCTAATGCCCTGATAGCGAAAAGTAAGTATGATATGGAAAATAACATGATAAAAGTAAATTTTATGAAGAATGTCCACTCACAGATTTTAGAATTTGGCCGCGTTACTCACTTGTTGAAGAACGCTCTGGTTCCTGCGATAATCTATAATTGGTAACTCGATTATAAAATGGACTAATGTGTATATACATCGAAATCAGGCTAAATATCCTTATTTAAGTAAGTGCTATCACTCCGAGATTTATCGTACTTATACCATGATGTAATATATACATACGAGTTGATACGATACCCTTAGGGTGGTCTATAACATGCTAGGATGGAACTGAAATTGTTTAAAATTGATTTGGGAAAGTTCTGATTTTTACGTCGCGACGCGAACCATTCCAGAAAGGATACTTGAAAATTTCCAGGTCGCGTCGCGACGCGGCCATTCGAGAGACGAATCCCATGAATTCCCCAGTACGAGTCGCGATGCAAACCCTTGTGTGTCGCGACGCTGACCCCTTTTCCAGGATTCTAACTTGCTTCCTAAAGCCTATCTTACTCCAAATGAATCACCAATATTTCTATATCAAAATTATTACACAATCCACTCCAATAAACTTCAAAATCTCATATTCCTTACCAAATTATCATACTCAATAATTCTTTAATCTTATTACCCTTGTTTTATTTTAGCTAAATTCTTAAGGTTCAAAAAATTTGTACACTTAGTTCTACCATCAATTTCTTTTCCTATTATTCACCAAAATACCATTCTTAACATGCTAATAATTCCATCATCATATTCTCAAAATCCAACAAACCAAATTTTTGGGTCAAGTGGGTCTTACCTTATCTCTGCTTTTTTCTTGTTTCTCGTTTCTTCTTCTTTCTTCTTCTTCTTCTTTTCTTCTTCTTCTTCTTCTTCTTCTTCTTCTTCTTCTTCTTCTTCTTCTTCTTCTTCTTCTTCTTCTTCTTCTCATTCTTTTTTTTTTTATCTTCTCATTCTTATTCTTCTTTCTTTCTTTCATGTTTTTCTATCTTTCTCTTCACAATTTCATTTTTTTACGATATGGGAATAGTGTCCACCTTTTATAGTAGGGGCCACTTGTAATTTTCAACTTTAAGGAAATGTGTAGAAACTTTGAGAAAACTTCAGATTTCTCTAGATGGGTCTGAGCACTGTTCATCCAGATTTTACCTTGCATTTTTTTACATGTTTCTAATTTTCTTTTGGAAAAACGTTCAATGAGGAAGTTATAGGTCTCGATCTCAGCTTTTAGATGATATAAAATTCATTAAAATTAGAATTGTATGAGAAAGTTATGGCCCAAATACTATGAGTTGTCCGAAGTGAAATATCGTACAATTATGTATTGGAACTTCGAGAAATATCGATTGTCCCCAAGGTCAATTCATGAGTTTATATGTGTTCAACATAACTTATATTATGAACATTCGTCCCGAATAAAACAGTAGTTGAGATTACCGGTCGACGAGATTACCAGTCGTTACATTATCTAATTATTTAATTGTTAAATAATTAGATTAATTAAATATAAATATATTTTCACTTTAATATGGAAAAATGTAATTGGTACACTTTTTCATATATTAATTAAAATGGTTGACAACTTGATTTTAGGCATATTTAATATTGATTAAATTTTCAAAATCAAAATTCCTATTTTGCCCCATAGAGTCGGTCAAGCCCTATTTTTTAAGCTTTGAGTTTTTCATTTTGCTTCACTTTTGGCTTCAAAAATATATTCCAAAAAAAAAAGGAGTTGAGAGAAAAACAAAGTGCTAAAGAAGATTTGTGAAGAAAACTTTGAAAATTAAGGTAATTTCATACTTTTCTTTACTTGAAAATTATTTCTATGCCTTTAGACTTCAACATATGATGTTTCCATATTTTTCTCTACTCTCTTGGGTTGTAATAAGTTTATTTGAAGCGTGAATGAAAGGTGTTAGCATGTGTATTTTGTAAAGGAAGCTTATTAAGTGTTATTAAGCTTACTTTTAGTTATTTGATAACTTGGTAGCCATTCTAGTGTTCTTGAATTGTTTCATGGTGGTGAGACTTGTTTGGTGTGGTAAAGATTAAATTAAAGTGTTGAATTTAATTAATTTGGTGTTAATTGATCTATTGAATAATTTTGTAAAATTAGGGTTCATAACCCTTTCTAAATTTGGGGCTTTTCATATATGTGTTAATTAATGATGTATATATGATGTATATTAATTTTAATGTTGATTGGACTTGATCTTGAGTGGTTTTGAACCAATTTGGACTAAAGTGTAAATCTTGGGAACTTGAGGGACCTCTCGATAATTTGGGGAAAATTAGTTTCTTGAATTACAATTTATATTTTCATGTATAGGACATGTATAAATCATTTTGGGATTGATTTGGAATCAATTAAAATTGTATTTGACAATTTATGACTAAAATGATAAAACTACAAAGTTTAGGGGCTAAACGGTATTTAATGAAAAATCTGATTTTTGGGTAAATGTTTCAATTTTTAAGTATTGAGAAAGAAAAATTATTGAAATCGGAAAATTTTGATTTTCCGCGTTCCGCTGCGTTTACCCGGAATTACCGCCTAAAGCCGCAACAGTAAGAATTGTACATATTCCCAAACAGGTTAAAACCATTGAAGGCGAGGCCTAACATGACATTACAGGGTTAAATATCATCGAATTCCTTCCACTCGGTTCCATCCGCATAATGTCTAAGTATGCCCTCAGCACCAACCCAATTTTCGTGATGCCACCTCTTGTCGGACGTTGTGTTTCATGACATGAATAACCTCTTCAGCCTGGGTGTTAATGGGAAATAATATAATATCTTATGTGGCACCTTCTTCCCAAGATCACAGACTTTGTATCGATTTTCACCATATATCGGACAATATTCAAGTGATACATACTCGGCACGGAATAATACAAAGTCATACTTATAACCATCAATGGATTCATATCATATTCCCAGATAACGTAATATTTTCTTTGCCTCGTAGTAAGACTTAGGCAATTCGCTGCCAACCGGTAACATTTGGCCAAGTAAGTCTAGCATCATATCAATACATTTGTTGGTCATTATGTTCATCACTTCAATGTGCAATAGTTTCACAACGAAATTCAAGATCGACATCCCAGCATCTTCAAATGGTATTTTTTTGTGCCTCCTCAAGTATTTGACTAAGTAAATTTTGATCATTTCCATTTAACACTGGTATGTCACTGCCAACACTATGATCGACTTGTGGACATTGTAAGTCGCGCCAAGCATCAGTTACCTCATCGTTTGCAGGTTTATTATAATTACCACTCCCTTCACCGAAATCAATAAACTGTGATTAAGAACTATATTGTTCACCATGATAAATCCACGTACGGTAAGTTGGTGATATTCCCGACATATATAAATGATTGAAAACTTCATCTAACTGTTTCTTTTTCCTATTCAAATAATTTATACATGGACACCGAACACGACCTTCTACATCAATGTATTGCTTTACCGATTCCATAAACTCCATTACGGTATTCAACACTCAATCTATCCATCGAGCTCATCCAATTTCTATCCATTTCAATAAATATCTACATATAAAAATATAATTATTATACATTATATTAAACTCATCAACATCACCAATTAATCAATTATTTAATTTAAGCATACACTTAATTAATTAATTAACGCATAATTAATTAATTAATTAATTACAAAAAATCTAATCTCACATATATGCATCATAATCAACTAACAATAAAGTAACTAACTAAAACAATGTATAAATAAAGATAATTATAAAAAATTAGAACCATAATTTTTTAATAATAAAGATATAAAATATAATTATTAGACATTATATTTATTTTTATAATTATTAGACATTATAACAAATTATATCTTTATTTTATATAATAAAATATAATAATATAATAATATAATAATTAAACATAATATTAAACTCATCAACATCACCAATTAATTGATTAATTAATTTAAGCATAAACATAATTACTTAATTAATAAATTTAAGCATGCACATAATTAATTAATTATAAAACAAACTAATTAATCTCACATATACACATCATAATCAACTAACAATAAATTAGCTAATTAACACAATGTATATAATAATATAATTACAAAAACATAGAACCCTATTTTTTGAGAGAGATTAAACTTAAAATAAATGAGAGTGATTCAAATATAAAGAAAAATAAAGAGTTATGGTTTAATAAAAGTCACCTTGTGAAAAATTGGAGTTTTGTTTGATGATTTGTATGAAACTTTTGAGAAAAAAATTATAGAGAAAAGAAAGAGAAGAAAGAAGAATGAGGAGGGTTGGTGGTTTTGGGGTTATAACAACCCTTTAGCGTCGAATTAGAAAGTTTTGACGCTAAATTTTAAAATTTTTGCGTCGAAAAAGTTATTCGACGCCAAATGATCACCGACACTGGGTTTAATGTTTCAACACTTTAGCGTTGAATTAAACAATTTGACGCTAATATTAAAAATTTCGACATTAAAGGGTAATGAGAGTGTCAGTGATTTAGGGATTGTAAGAATTCTTTAGTGTCAAAAAAATTATCGACGCAAAATGTGTGACTTTTACCTTTGATATATTATCTTCGACGCAAAAATTATTAGCATCGAAATAAATTTCGACGCTTAATGTCATACCATTTACGTCGAAATAACTTTTTCGACGCGAAAGATATATTATCTGCATCGAAATATTATTCGACGCAATAGAACTGATCATTTAATATCGAATATTATTTTTCGACGTTGAAATGTTTCTTTAGCGTCAAAAAAATTTTCGACGCTCAAATTAATTTTTTTGGTAGTTCGTGGTACCGTCATTATTATATTTAGAGATGTTGTGAATAAGGGAGGAGCTAGAAATCTTTTGTAGACTAGGCTAAACTAATTTTTTATAAGTAATGATATACTTACTCACACTCTTACTCACATTTATCCAAACTCTCTCATTGTAGCTACAGTGAGAGAGTTGTGATAAGTGTGAGTAAGAGTGTGAGTAAGTTTATCATTTTTGATTTTTTATTAGTATACAGTTTTTTTTCAATGAAAATTATTTTTAAACAAATCTTAAATAAAGTATCATTGATATATATATATATATATATAAAAATACATCGAATTAATGAAACAATTCAAAAATAATTAGATAAAATGACATAATTTCATAAACAATAAAAAAAGTATAAAAGTAAAGAAATTAGATCAAAATCAAATTATAACATTAAACTAACTTGAGAAATATATTATGAATTAAGCACATTTAACAAAAAAGATTATGAACGTACAAATTTTAAAACTAAAATGAAAAATATTTAGAGAAGAAATCGGAAAAAGAAAATTGATAAATCACTAAAACAAGATGAGTGAAAATGTCCCCAAGCGACGTGACTTGGTGGTATACGGTTCAGAATCTCATCTTGAGGTCTTGGGTTCGAATCTAGGGAGTGCGTTTCTTATAAGAGCGTGGGACAGTCGGGGGTTTTACATGTTCGGCTTAAGCCCGGATGGGTAGTTTGGTGGTGAGATTTCCAACGATTTAAAAAAAAAATTGAGTGCAAATCTTATAAATAGTGGAATAGCAAACTTGTAAATACTATAGTAATAATATTTTAAAAAATATTAGACCCATATTATTTGTAAATATTATTAAAAAAATTCAAAATTTTGGATGCGCCATAGAGAACAAAAAAAAAACATATAAAATAACAATGATGTACGCTCAAGTAACATTCAAATACACACTTTAGGTATAAAAAAAAATTAAAAAAAAAAAAAAAACTAAATTTACCTCATATGTGTCTTTAAATATGTTATTTGAATGTACATCTATCATTATTGCACATAAAAACTTCAAGCATGAGTAAATAAAATTAAAAATAATTAATCTGAAAAACAGTAAAAAGTTAACAATGATAGTTACAATCAAAGTTAATGTTTTTAAGATCCGTATAATTTTTTATATTTTTATTCTCTTACAATTTTGCTTTAAATTTATATAAACAAACTATATAATTCACAGGGATTTTTTTATTTGTCTTATTCATTTATTTGAATTTAATGTAAATTAGAAACTTGTCAAAAAAAAAAAATACAGGTCCAACTCTAAACCCATCTAAAATAAAACTATTAAATTATATAAAATGTCAGAAACAGAAATTTGTGGGTTAGTTTAACTTGGATTACAGCTTCTGTTGCTTCTATTTTTAGTGGGGACAGTTTATTTTGGTTTATTATGTCTCTCTGCCTAAGTGTAGCATTTTACTCATAATTATTTTAATAAATTCACCTCGTTCTACAAGAAGTTTATATATTTAAAAAGATATATAAATTTATCTAAATGTAATGTAGTGTTGGAAAATTAATTATGAAAATGTCAGAGCATTATCCCCTTGATTAAATAAAAAAAAATGATGAGCTTAATTTGAAAGGTTAATATTCTCACTCTATTTTATAATCTTTTAATCGGTAATAATATTGTTCTTTTGCTTACGTTATCTTTCCAATTTGACCCGGTATAAATATTTCTATAAAGTTGAATTAAGATTTTAATTGATTATGTTAGTTTTTTTATAATTCATAAATTTTTAAATTCATATATTATTTTAATTGCATCTAAACTCGTAAAGAGGAATTGCTATATCAATATTTAATTGGATTTTAACAAATACATGGATTGTTTTAATAACAAAATTTTAAATTAAAAAATTTGATTGTGGTAAATAAAATTTATTTCAATTTTAAATTATAATAATTTTATTTAATTTTAAGTGCCGGCTAGTGTTAGGTTTAGTGATCCCTGCTTAATATGTTGTTTTGTCCCCAATGGGCGGGGCTTAGTGGTGTAGGGCTCAGGATCTCACCATTGATCATGGGTTCGAATCCAGGAATTGAGTTTCTGGTAAGAGTTTGAGACAGCCGAGAGTTTTACCTACTTCGTTTAAGCCATTTAAAAAAAAAAAAAAGTATTAGAGTTTAGCGAATATGATTAGAAAAAATATCTTGAAATATAAAAGGAAATAAAAAATTGAGTGAAATGTGTAACTTATTTCGTAAGAGAAGAGACAGATTTGTCAAATCTATTTGATAAAAATATATATTTCTCATTAAATTTTTTACTTATAAAGTCATTTAAAATCTTTTACAATCCATCATTTAATAAAACCATTAAGAATGAATGGACTTTTGAATATCTCCATATTTTAAAAGACTTTATAAATTTTTAATTGAATACAACAAGATTTTAAAAGACTTTTTAAAAATCTTAATGAATATAATAAGATTTTAAAGATTTTTAAAATCTTTATAAACTCTCATACACTTTTAAAATACAAAAAAAAGTCTTATTAACTTTAAATTGAATATGCTCTCCTATGTTCACATTCATCACTTTTTTTTTAATTGCAATCTTATAATAAATATGTGGGCAAAATTAGTGTCATTAAACAACAATAAACATGCAAATCAAACAGATCAAACTACCAAAAGTAGATCTAGATGCAAAACCCTAAAACCAGAAAACTTGAAGACAAACCTGGAAATTGAGATTACAGAAACAATCCAAGTCGAGAAGAACTCTGTCCTTAAGAACTTATTGGCCCCGTCACAGGTGCTCTACAGATACGAATTGCCAACGTTCTCCCAGGATAACTTGGATTCTACTTGTTCAAGGAGCACTCCTTAACAAGTGTTTGAACTAGGATACAAAATGGTGGATCTCTCTCTCAAAACAAAGAAAACAACAATGCCTTTTTTTTTTTAAGTTTTTGGATATTAGTTGTATATGTTCTGTATTTCTTCTGTATCTTTCATTTGGAATAAAAGCCTTCTTTTATAAGGCATGGAGGGGTGCCAATAGGGCACCCCTTGGGGGGTTGCAACCCTCAAAGGATTGCAACCTCTCATACACCCCTTGAAAATTCCAATGACATACATATACATATACATATACATATTTAATGAATTTGAGGAATTTACAACAATCCCCTACAATTCTTCAAATATTCATTCAGGCACGTGAGAGAGATACCGTGAGCTAAAGCTGCATCGAAAGAGGTAGCTTTCGCCTTGAACCTTTCCTAGTGAATGACAATCGGATTTACTTGGCAAACAAGTGACCCATAGTCTTGAACTGTTCTGCCGTTGGTGTAAACCAAGACAATTGCCAACACACAGCTTTAATTCGACCATTTTCCCGTTCTACGGTTGTGTTCATTTCGGCCCTGAACAACGGTCCCGGATTCATCAAGCACTTTAGGGTAACCCGCCTTTAAAGGTTCCCATGGAAGCGGCCTCACTTCTTACTTGAAATATGTGATCTACTATGGAGAGGTAATCTGTCTTTACCCACATTAGGACTCATCTCCTAATATAGTGATCATTAAAAGCCTTAGCTTATCCTAACCAATGACAGACAGCACTCAACGTCATTATCGGAATGGGAAAGAGTACAAAACTCTTCAGTGCTTGTTTTGAATTGCACAAAGTTTCTGTTGTCCCTTTTGAACCTAGATCTTGGATCTCCAGTCAGCTAGGTTGGGTTTCCACAGTGACAATTCTTAGATTATAGGCTTCAAGCCCATTCCCCTCGATGACTTCTCAACTTGCTCTCGAGGTAAAACTTTAGTTAGTGGATCCGCTAGGTTTTCCTTCGACCTGACATAATCGATCGTTATTATGCCACTTGAGAGCAGTTGACGTATGGTATTATGTCTCCGACGTATGTGTCGAGACTTACCATTATACATTGTATTTTGGTCTCTCCCAATAGCCGATTGGCTTTCACAATGTATGCTAATCGTTGGCACCGGTTTGGCCCAACTAGGAATATCCTCCAGGAAGTTTCTAAGTCATTATGCTTCTTCCGCTGTTTTGTCTAATGCTATGAACTCAGATTCCATAGTAGACCGGGCAACACATGTTTGCCTCGAGGATTTCCATGACACGGCTGCATTACCAAGTGTGAAAACAAATCCAACCGTAGATTTGGAATCCACTGTATCAGATATCCAGTCAGCATCGCTGTATCCCTCTAGAACAGCAGGATATCTCTCGTAATATAGCCCATATTTTGAAGTTTCTTATACCTCAAAACACTTACTATGACTTTCCAGTGGTTATGTCCTGGATTGCTAGTATATCTGCTAAGCCTATTCACAACTTGAGCGATATCAGTTCATGTGCAATTCGTGAGATACATCAGACTTCTGATGATCATTGACTACTCTAATTGCGATATGCTTAAACCAGTATTCTTTGATAAATGAAGAGTTAGGTTAGCTACTCCCAAATCTTTCATATCAAATTTACTGGATAACACTTTCTTGGTAGACTAAATCAACTCATGATTATTACCAATTATCAGCATATCGTCTACATAGAGACATACAACGATATATCATTCTTGAGTTGATTTGGCGTATATACACTTATCACACTCATCGATTTTAAACCCACTTGACAACATCTCTTTGTCAATGTTCTCATGTCATTGTCTAGGTGCTTGTTTTAATCCGTACAAGGATTTTACAAGTTTGCACATCTTCTGTTCTTATCCAGGAACATTAAACCCTTCTGGTTGCTCCATGTAAGTCTCTTCATCCAATTCACCATTCAAGAATGACGTCTTTACATCATTTTGATGTATTTCAAGACTAAATATAGCTTCTATGGCTATAAGCATTCTACTGATGTGATACGAATCACTGGTGGATAGGTGTCAAAGTAAACAAGACATTCTTTCTGTCTATAATCTTTTATGACAAACCTCGCCTTATATTTATCTATTGATCCATCCATTTTCATCTTTCCATTTGTAGCCCAGTGGCTTACAACCTGGAGGAAGATCAACCAACTCCCAAGTATGGTTCTGTAGGATTGAATCAATCTTACTCATAGTCGCCTCTTTCCACAGAGGTGCCTCCAAAGAAGACATTGCTTCTTTATAGCTTTGAGGCTCATTTTCTAACAAATATGTCAGAAATTGGATCTGACTCTTGTCAACCTGATCACTGTCCTTGACAGTATCATCAAATCTTTTTAAGAGACTCTCTTCTTTGTCTTTCCTTACAAGGAAATGTCTCTTTTAAAATATTGCATTCCTCGACTCAATCATCACATTTGGATTGATGTCAGGAATCTCATACTTGTGTGCCAAGAATCGATATGCATTACTGTTGCAAGTATATCTGATGAATATACAGTCAACAGTTTTGGGTCATATTCCACCTTTTTAGGTTTAGGAACCATCACCTTGGAAATTGGCAAGACACCCCCACATTTTCAGATATTTGTAGGAAGGTACATAACATTTCCACAACACATATGGTGTCTTGTCTAATCTCATGTAAGGAAGCTTGTTCAGAACGTAGTTCGCGGAAAGCAGGGCTTTCCCCCACAAGTTCTGAGGTAAGCCAGAACTAGTCAACATGGCATTCATCAATCCTTCACAACGTTCAGTTTTGCACTCAGCAATCCCATTGAGGAGAATAAAGAGCAGTGGTTTCGTGAATAATTCCGTGCACAGAACAATATCCACCGAATGATGAAACATATTCACCACCACTATCACTTCTGATTCTTTTGATTTACTTGCCAAGTTGATTTGCAACTTCGTTCTCAGTGTATAAAGCTCTCAATAGCTTCAGCTTTGCTCCTCAGCAAATACACTTAATAGAATCTTGTGCTTTCATCGATAAAAGTGACAAAGTACTTTTTACCGCCTCTTATTTGCACAATATTCATATCACACACGTCACTGTGTACAAGTTCCAAGGGTTCAGAACTTCGTTCTATGATGTTCTATGTATTTTTGCTTCAACACATGCCTCACACTCATGTTGGCTATCAATGCAAATTTAGGTATAAGGTTCATGTTAATTAATGTACGCATTGTATCATAATTAACATGTCCTAACCTCTCATGCCATACATTTTGTGACTCAATAATATAAGCAGAAGTTTCAGCTTTATTAATAGCACAATTGACAGTCATTGAAAAGACCCTCAGCGAGGTATCATTTTCCTACATAGACATCATTTTTGGTCAATACAATCTTGTCAGAAACAAATACAAATCCGAGACCGAGTTCTTCCGAATATCTGGAACATGCAAACATTCTTATATGTAAGCTCCATTCCGGATATCATTTTCAGAACTACTGTGCCTTTTCCAACCACTCTAGAGGTAGACGAGTTTTCCATTGTCAGATGATCGCCGCCATCGAACTTTCTGATACGAGGAAAACATCTTGATATCAGCACATATATGACGAGTAGCCCTAGTGTCTACCCATCATTCTCTCAGATTCCCAACCAAGTTGGCTTCAGTTACCACTGCTGAGAGATTCATTTCTGAAATCTCATCAGTTAACTGCTCATCTTCAGCGACATAGGCCTCATTTTTCCTGCCATTGTCCTGAGATATCTTGTTTCTGCAGTCCTTTGTCATATGACCGCTCTTTTCACAGTTGTAGCACTTCCCATTGAACTTCTTGTTCGCTTGGGAAGAATCAGCTTCACTGTTCTTTCTTTTCTTTTTCTACCCTTTACATCCTCAAAGATGTTGGCCTTAGACTCCATAGTCTTGTAGCTGGCCTTCTCGGACATCATGTTGTCCTGTTCGATTCTCAATCGAACTCCAAGGTATTTAAGGCTCATTTGCTTCTTTCTGTGTTGCAGATAGCTCCTGAAGTCCTTCCATGATGGAGGCAACTTTTCAATTATGGTGGCAACTTGAAACGTCTCACAGAGTTTCATTCCTTCATCCAGTATTTCATGAATGATCTATTGTTGTTCACCCAACTGAGACATCACCGTCCTTGAAACTACCATCTTGTAGTCCAGGATCCTACCCACGACAAATTTCTTTTGTCTGGCATCTTTGGTTCTGTACTTCTTCTCGAGAGATTCCCAGAGAACCTTCGCAGAAGTCATGCCTTGGTACACATTGTACAGGGTATTGTCAAGACCACCCAAAAGGTAGTTCTTGCATAAGAAGTCTCCAGACATCTAAGTTTGTTCTCGCTCTTCCTTGGCCAATTCAGATTCACCCTCCACAGGACCCGGAGGATCTTTGAGGAATTTAGCCAACTGAAGAGTTGTCAGGTAGAACACATTTTGCTCTGCCACTTTTGAAATTTGCCCCACCAAATTTCTCCGGCTTTTCTCCGTGAAAGACCGGTACCGTGATATTTCCGCTAGCCATTTGTAACTGGAAATCAACATGGTTCAATCAGTCTACGAAAGACAAATTGCACAACGATCAACGAATGATCTAGTTCAAAGTGATGTACTAGGTAGTCACTTGTTGTTCTAATGGACTAAAGTTCCAATAAACACAAGTCCTTGAATTTCAACTAAAGATACTTAAGGAAAATTGAATGAACGAATATTCTTCAAACACTTTTTCCAATAGAATCTTTTAGCAATTCAAAACCCTGATTTACACTCTTCCAATCGCACAATTAATACAATAAATGTAGATATATATGTCAATCAAGATTGGATGGAATTACTTGTGCAAAATTACACTTTAAATTCTCAACCAATTATGCAACAACCAATTAATTTCAACTTTATCACTATGTGTATGCTTGTGATAATTGAACAACTTAATAATAACTTAAATCTATACTACCAAGATTAATGTGTTTACAGTATATGACTAACCAAGTTAATATTAATTAAAGTTTGCAATTTATGATACTTCCAGGATAAAATCGTTAGTGTCACGTTCGTATCTACGTTCGAACGAGACTGTCCAGTGTGTGTGCGTTCGTGTTGCGTTTGATAACGCGTTCGAACGATGTGTTTCCAGAGAGTTCACGTTCGAGTAGCGTTTGCTAACGCGTTCGAACGGAATGATTCCAGAGAGTTCACGTTCGTATAGCGTTCGTGAACGCGTTCGAATGGAATGATTCCAGAGAGTTTGCGTTCGAGTTGCGTTTAGGACACGTTCGAACGTTCTAAGACAGAAGGCCTGCGTTCGAGTTGCGTTTAAAGACGCGTTCGAACGTTCTTACGAATTTTCAAATTTATGCCTTCACGTGCGTCGGGCGTTCGAACGCCCTACGGGTTTTTCATGCACAGTCCAATTTTTCCAGAAAATATTCAAACCCTAACATGCAAATTACTATCTAATAACACTATATCAATAAGTTCTTAAGATTGTGGGCAAATTAGTGTCATTAAACAGCAATAAACATGCAAATCAAACAGATCAAACTACCAAAAGTAGATCTAGATGCAAAACCCTAAAACCAGAAAACTTGAAGACAAACCTGGAAATTGAGATTACAGAAACAATTCAAGTCGAGAAGAACTCTGTCCTTAAAAACTTATTAGCCCCGTCACAGGTACTCTACGGATACGAATTGCCAACGTTCTCCCAGGATAACTTGGATTCTACTTGTTCAAGGAGCACTCCTTAACAAGTGTTTGAACTATGATACAAAATGGTGGATCTCTCTCTCAAAACAAAGAAAACAACAATGCCTTTTTTTTAAGTTTTTGGATATTAGTTGTATATGTTCTGTATTTCTTCTGTATCTTTCATTTGGAATAAAAGCCTTCTTTTATAAGGCATGAAGGGGTGCCAATAGGGCAACCCTTGGGGTGGGTTGCAACCCTCCAAGGATTGCAACCTCCCATACACCCCTTGAAAATTCCAATGACATACATATACATATACATATCATATTTAATGACTCGCCAACTCAATGGGTCAGGCCAGCACAACGTGCAAGCCCGCATTGGCTCACTTCCGACGGATCGAACCAACACGATATAAGTCATTGGATATTTTTAGTCTTAATCAAGTGAGATAGCACATGTGATGATAGTCTGTAGATCTATTTTATCGTTCATATAACAATCCAATAATATCTTGTCATATGAATTAAGATAGTAAAAGTAACTAAATTAATGATAATTATATTTAATATAATTCTACATATTATATATTAATTTATTGATAATATCACATCATCTGTACAAATGATGGTAGGAAAGAATTACCCTCTTATGCGGCTCTTTGAAAGAACCCAAGACTCTTTTGATGAGATACGATGATGTGCCACATGCATCCTACGTACGTAAGGTACCCTTAAATAATTGCTGTGAAAATCATGATGGTACCAATTTTCAACTGAATAAAAAAATAAACAAATTTATTCACGTAATTTCTTAGAGCAACGAGTCATTATTTATTAGTCAAGAAATGAATATTTTAGTTATATGTAACCAAAACATGCTAACAAAACAAAAATTAGAGAACAGGCGTATTATTTATTAATTGATTAAATGAAAATACTATGTGCAAGCGTATTAAGATGCTAATGCAATATGAAAATCACATGCAAATAACATATTATTTACTAGTCAAATTCATATCCAAAGCTACTTCCTAGAAACATGCATGCTTATATACACTAATTAAAATATGTTTTCTATAATCTTAGGTTTCAGACTTGGATGGTTAACTAAATAAATCTATTTGAAAATAATAATCGGTCAAGCTTTGGGGTCAATATTTAAAATAATGGGAAATTCTTGTTGTGATAAAACATACACAATAGAGGAGATTTGAGAGAAAATTCTTCTTTTATATCACAAACAAAGAATTACAAAGCTTACAACCCTAAGCTTAACAAAAAACTCTCAACCATCTTTACTCTCTATTATTCTCATATTTGGGATTTCTGGGATGATGAAGAATGGAATGGAAGGCTCAATTTATAGTGTCATAGACATGTGAACAGTGTCACACGTCTTAGACACGCTTTGCATGCAAGCTGGAGCATGCTGCCAACTTGCCAACATTTGCAAATCAAGCTTTCGGTGCCCTTTTGGCTGCATGCTGACTTTGTTGCATGCATGTTGTCTTCAACAAATCTCCCCATCGGTGAAGATTTACTCCAAAATCTGAGCCGACCATCAATCATCCAAACCAGATCCTCAAAAGGATCCACCCCTGGCTGCATCTGAATGACTGCCTACGTACCCTGAGTTGGGATCAAGCCAAACGTAGTTCTCTGAATCTCCTCACTCTAACTATGTAGATAGTTTTGTCATTCCGGCTATGACACGACAGATTTCAAGCTTCTCATTCGGTAAAACCTTGGTGAACATATCGGCACCGTTGTCATCGGTGTGAATTTTCCTGAGTTCTAACAGCTTTGAGCTCAGGACGTCCCGTATCCAATGATACCTCACATCGATATGTTTTGACCTCGAATGAAAGGTGGAATTTTTTATCGAGATAGATAACACTCTGGCTATCGCAGTACAAAGTGTACTTCTCCTGCTTGAAACCCAATTCATGGACGAATGTCTTCATCCACAACAATTCCTTGCAAGCTTCTGTCACTACAATGAATTCTGCCTCTGTTGTAGAAAGTGCAACACATCTCTGCAACCTCGACTGCCATGCCACAGCTCATCCTGAGAGAGTAATCAGATACCCCAAAGTAGACTTTCGGGTATCCACATCTCCTGTCATATCTGAATCGGTGTACCTATCAACACTGGTTCGCTGATTCCAAAACATAATCTCATCTTGGATGTGCCTCGTAGATACCGCATAATCCATTTGATGGCATTCCAGTGTTTCCGTCCTGGGTTTGACATAAACCGGCTGACCAATCCAACTGCGTGTGCTAAGTCTGGCCTCGTGCACACCATGACATACATAAGACTTCCCACTGCTGAGGTGTATGGAACTTATTTCATTTCCTCCTTCTCTGTCTCAGTAGAGGGACTCTGTTGTGTACTCAATATAAAGTGGGTAGCAAGAGGAGTGTTAACCGCTTTAGCCTTGTCCATCTGGAATCTCTGAAGTACTTTCTCGATGTACTCCTCCTGTGACAAGTATAACCTCCTGGCTTTCCGATCACGGCCGATCCTGATGTCAAGAATCTGTTCAGCTGGCCCCAAGTCTTTCATCTCAAAAGACTTACTCAGTTGCTGCTTCAAATTATCAATCATCGATTGATTCCGGCCAACTATCAACATATCATCTACATATAATAGTAAGATGATAAAGTCATCGTCAGAAAATTTCTGAACGAAGACACAATGGTCTGAAGTGGTCTTCTTGTATCACTGCTCCGCCATAACTGACTCAAACTTCACGTACCACTGTCTCGGTGCTTGTTTCAAACCGTAGAGGCTTTTCCTGAGTCTACACACATAGTCCTATTTCCCGCTGACTCTGAAGCCTTCTGGTTGCTCCATGTAAATTTTTTCTTCCAGATCTCCGTGAAGAAATGCGGTCTTGACATCCATCTCCTCAAATTCCAGGTCGAGGCTTGCTGCTAAGCTGAGTACCACTCTGATGGATGACATCTTCACAACTGGAGAGAAGATTTCATCGAAGTCAATGCCTTTCCTCTGATTGAATCCCTTGACAACTAATTTGGTTTTGTACCGGGGTTGTGAGGTGTGCTCTTGTTGCTTCACCCTGTACACCCATTTGTTCTTCAAAGCCTTTTTGCCTCTTGGCAATTTCACTAACTCAAAAGTGTGATTGTCATACAAAGATTTCATCTCATCTTGCATGGTTTCCTCCCACTTTTCTTTGTCATATGTTTCCACAACCTCCTGGTAGCTCTCGGGTTCTCCCCCGTCAGTAAGCAGCACATACTCATATGCAGAGTATTTGGTTGAAGGTCGCCTCTCTCTGTCAGACATTCTCTGTGGAACTGTTGGTGTACCTTCTGGTACTGGTGGTTGATCATGATCATCATCTCTGGGAGCTTCATCACCTGTACCCTCATGTCTGGGAACCTCATCTTCAACTCGTATTGGCACCGGTGTATGAGGTTCTGGATTCACATTTCTGTATTGTTGGGGCACTGACTTCAATTCCTTTCTGATATCTTCTATGGTCTGGTCTTCGACGAAGACAACATCCCGGCTTCTGAAAATCTTCTTTTCAACAGGATCATACAGTTTGTAGCCGAAATCATCCTGACCATAGCCAATAAAGACACACTGTCGCGTCTTTGCATCAAGCTTGGATCTCTCGTCCTTGGGGATGTGTATAAAAGCTTTGCACCCAAAGACATGCAAGTGTTCATAAGAAACTTCTTTACCTGTCCAAGCTTGGTTAGGAACATTACCTTTTAGTGCGACCGCTGGGGACATGTTCAAAACATGTACTGTTGTGTTGAGTGCCTCCCCCCAAAATGTCTTCGGCAGCTTGGCTTGTGACAGCAAGCTTCTGACCCTTTCGCACAAGGTTCTGTTCATCCTCTCAGCTAGGCCATTCAGCTGAGGTGTCTTCGGAGCTGTCATTTGATGTCGGATTTCTTGCATCTTGTAGTACTTATCAAACAGACCTCTGTATTCTCCACCGTTGTCTGTTCTGATGCATTTGAGTTTCTTGCCGGTTTCTCTCTCCACCAAGGCGTGAAACTCCTTGAACACTCCCAACACTTGATCTTTTCTCTTCAAGGTGTATGCCCATGTCTTCCTTGAATGATCATCAATAAATGTCACAAAATACAGTGACCCACCAAGTGTATGAGATATAGTACCTCTGGTTTCCGCTGAGGCGGGGAGCTCTGGAATGACACTTTGTTCTGCTTTTCAGCCATGCAGTGTTCACACTTCCCCAACTCATTACCAGTGTGGTGCGCTATGAGCGATTATTACGAGAAGAGGAGCAGATGAAAAATTCGAGCAAATGGACGTATTACAGAAACATTGACTACGAGATGGGCGAAGTGAACGCCGACTCGGCCGATCTATGTTTGGCCGAATTGGTGAAAGGGAAACCCTACGTCTGCAAAACGTGGGCAGAACCCCAAACCAATGAGACGAGCGATAAAAAGAGCAGAAAATTCTCCTTCGACATTACTAAAGTCGAAGCTATATTTGACCAATTGCACAAAGATAAGCAAATCAGCTTGAGCGACAGACATATGTTGCCAACAGCCGAGCAAATCGGCACTAAAAGATACTGCAAATGGCATAATGCATGGTCTCACACAACTAACAATTGCCTTGTTTTTCGCAATGTCTTGCAGGATGCCATAGAATCCGGACGAATCACGTTCGAAAAGAAGATGGCAGTAGACAGTAATCCTTTCCCGAAATCGGCGGAGTTAAATATGATCAACCCAGTCCCTACAATGATAAACCGACCGAGGGTAAAGGTAGTGCTGGACGAAAGACAACACCGCCACCGCCCGAGCGCGCTGGAGAGGATCAAGGAACCTGTAGAACGAAAGGATAAGAAAGATATTTGTGTGAGATGTAAGAATAGCATTGAATGGATGAAAGAGCTAGAAGACACTTGCGAGAGGCCTGTGAAGAGAGAATCGTCATGGCAACTACGAACCTTTGCGCCAAGGTTCTATGGAGAAAATTCGAACTTCGTCCAGAACGTGAGGACATTTCGGCCAAAGATCCATCGGCCCAATGTGTGGCACTCATACCGAAAGTCATACCCAGGACAGCAGGCGAACTCAGGGCGAAGGGCAGACGAAAAATATCCTCCCATAGATGAAATGACGAGGACACAACTGAGGAGGCACCAAAGGAACTACGGCCGCATGATGCGCCGACAGAACGAGGCAAAGGTTGCCACCGGCCATAGCCCTCATGCCACAGAGAATTCGAAAGACCACAAGAAGGCACATGACAAGAAAAGAAAGAAATTGACCAATGGTGACGAGTGCACTAAACTTCATGGAAGGAAACGGGACGAGACCGATGATGAGGAGCCTCCCATCGTCATCCAATTCGGCAGCATGCCACCAGTCATGGCAAATCACTACTTGTTGCCCAGAGAGTTCCGGCGAAATGACAATGGGGAAGCTGGACAGAGTGACGATATTTATGAGGGAGATGGGCCGAATTTGCGGCACTTTCCATAACAGACGGAAATACTGCAAGCCGAGAGGCCGAAGAGGAAGAATTGACGGATATAGAAGAGGAATTGAAGTTAGGACGGAAGCCATGAGAAGGGGAATTTCGCAAAATCGGCTTCTGAAAGAGTTATATGAGGCCGGGAATCCAGCAGTCGGAACACTGGGAGAAGACCTAGGGCAATACCCATTCCTCGTTCTGTATGGAATGCCTAAGGTAAAACGGGCTGTCACCAAGGCCAAAAAGAGAAGGTTGACCATCAATCACATCTCCCATGAGATACTTCCCTCACTGCCACATTCTCGGTGGGATATGGAAGAAGAGTCATCCCAAGTTAACAAATGGGGAGACCAAGCCATGGAAATTAGCACGTCAGGGAAAGTGATTTTCCCAAAGCCACCAGCTCAGATGACAAAGCACCTAAGGCCATTATACGTGAAGGCGAAGGCCAATGGCATCCCCGTATCCAAGGTACTGATTGATAACGGAGCAGCCATCAATGCAATTCCAGTTAGGATGCTGGGGCGTTTGGCTAAGTCCGAGGATGACCTCCTCCCCACAGAAGTAGTCCTCACCAGTTTTAACGGAGGAGCGACGACTGCAAAAGGAGTTATACCACTGGACTTGTAGGTGGGAAGCACTACGAAGACAGTGGTGTTTTTCGTCATCGATAGGCCAACCTCATACAATATGCTTCTGGGACGAGACTGGATACACGGCAGCCGATGCATCCCATCATCCCTCCATCAGTGCCTGGTTTTCTGGAACCAAAAGGATGAAGTAGAAATCGTACACGCCGACAACAAGCCCTTCGCCGCAGACACAAACTCGGTCGAATACTATAAGTATGAGGGAAACTACGGGCCAACCAGAGTCTTGAACGAAGGAGAAAGCCCAACCATCATAGCTCAGAGTGACAAGCCGTGCCCCGCTGGGTTGTTAAATGACCTGTTCGCACAAACAAGACCAACCACAGTGGTCTTCGGAGAACCCACATACGTCGGTATCAATGGAGCACGGCCAGAGTAAGGAGCAAGCCGCCCTTGTGGCCTCTAAGGCCAATTTAATGGCCTACGTTCTGGAACAAAAAAAATGAGGACGAGGCGCTGGCCGCTGTTTCGGCTTTAAGAGGGAAGATGCTGACGCACCAGATGGAGGATAAGGTGAAAGAACTGTGTGGGGTGGACTGTTTGATAGAGGGAGAAGACGCACTGGAGGACGAATACGCGCTGAACGGACGACGCAAGACAAACTTCTCAAGAGGACAAGATGCTCTAGAAGAGGTAAATCTGGGGATGAATACAATAAGCACGTAACTTATGTCAGCAAGGAATTGAGCCCCCAGGTACGCGAAGAATTGCTCAGTTTACTACTAGAATACATAGATTGTTTTGCATGGGATTATAATGAGATGCCCGGCCTAGATAGGGTTTTGGTGGAACATAGGCTGCCAATCCTATCAAATCATAGGCCTCATAGGCAGCCTCCACGGAGGTTCGCGCCTAATGTTTTGCCTGATATTAAAATGGAAGCCGAGCGACTGTTGGAGGCAAAGTTTATTAGAACGACCAGATATGTAGAATGGACTGGTCTTTCGAAGGGCGAAAGGGAATTGATGTCAGATGAACCCTCAATTGGAGCTGTGACGGGGGAAGCATTGACCGGCAAAGATCGGCTCGATACCCTCCAGGGTGATGGTTTTTCCCAGAAAGGAAGAACCAGATAGTTGGTCAGGCGGGAATGAAGAGCATCTACAGCAATAGTCGTGATTATCCAACTGAATTTACTACAGACCAGGAGTGAATGAAGAACGAACCACAACAAAAGATGAAATTCACCTCGATCGTCCCTCTCAGCTCAATCGAGGTAAATTTGGGGGACAACTGTTGGCCGATAAAATCCCCGAAGGGTGAATTCGTCCTAGAACGAGAAGAGGTGCGAAGAAAAGAAGGGCGATGAAACGAAGAACGATAAAAGGACTTGGGACGATCGAGCCAATGGTCAGGGCGAAAAGTGCGATGCAGTTACCTTCCCTACCAAAACAGTTAGGCGGTTGTTCCTCCACGATTAGGCAGTTAGGACACACAACCCAGCAGTTACAAGCATGATTCATAACTGCAAAGGAATGGTAGAACTACCCAAGTAAGTTACCAGACGGCACTATAAAAGCTCGCCTATCCCAAGAATAAAAGAAAAAAGGAAAATGAAGACTCAATCGAGCATATTTTATCTTTTTATTTCTTAGCTTGTAACCTAAGACTGTAACTTGTGTGCTTGTGCCCCTTGGAGGTTTATTCACTTGATTCAATACACCCCTTGCTGGGACTTTGTCTCAGGAGATTTGAACTTTACACGCTCTTTTTTCCTGCACGCGTAAAACCTGCTCAAACAGTAACCTAATAAACAATTACACTCACTGCAATTTCTTTGACTATTTATTATTCAATAATTGAATAGTACACGGTGGATGCAAATGCATGAAAATCTTTTATTAAACAAATTCTAAATATTATATGTAGCCATCAGATATCACATGCTAATATACATATAAATAATTAGTCAAATCCACATTATAAGCATCCAAATTAAGCTACTTCCAAGAAATTAACATGCTTAGATATAAAATTGCCAAAATAATTAATTAAATAATCAAGCAACACCTCTCTATATATATCTCTCCAACTCCCTTCTTTTTCATCATCATCATTCTTTATTACTCTGATATATATTCATATAGTTCTTGTTCCATTTTTCTTCCACATAGCTTTATATTTCTCTCAGCAACATATATACGTACAAAAGATGTGGAGCAAAGCTAAAAAGCAAACCAAGGTGATGCAAATTTTCAAAGCCCCCATAAAAATTCTTTGCAAGGCTAGAGATTTTTACGTGAAGGGTATGAATGAATTTGCTGCGCCTTCTGTCAGCTTGCCGAAGAGTTTTAGTGTCAAGTCTTCTAGAGCTTGCGATGATGAGGACTTCAGGCAACTCTTACGTGCAGCGTCAACAAGAATCACGGAGGGCAAAGTGCAGTTGAATGGAATTCATAGGAGTTACAGTGTTAGTGTTGGAAAAATCGGGAGAATTGAAGAGGACACGCCGTGTGCTTTTGAGGCAAATTTATTGTATCCAAGAAGTAGAAGCCATGTTGTTAATTTTGTGTAACGTACAAGATTAATTAATTGCTTACATTGTTGTAATTGAAGAATGAAAAGCTACAAGTCTTTTTTTCATTTCTTATTTATTGATTGTTTCATATTCCATTCCTGTAATTGAAATTGAAAATGGAAAGCTATAATATGTTATTAGCAAATTTCTACTGTTTTAGCTCCTACGTTTTTGCTGCTTATAGTTGAAGAAAACAAGTGTTTGATGGAAATATAAAAGTGTTTGTTGAAATGCCTCACAGACAAGTCTTTGGAGGGAAAGTCCGAATTCTCAACACTGGCGATAGTGCAGTGATTCAGCCAAGAACCTATCCTGGATTGAAGCATTCAAGAGATAAGTATAATAGATCACTATATGGATCGGAAGATCCCGGAAGAGTAAAGAGTGTCGTCCTCTAATCTAAACATCATATAACACAGATAAAAAAAATTAACCTAACTTATCCTTAACCAAAAAAACTATAGGGAATCATTATGAAAATCAGAAGAATCCTAGTTGAGCCTGAACAATCGTAGGAGGAGAATCTCACCATGATTCAATCCAATTTTTGCAAATCTATCAGCAATGAAATTAGCTTCACGATAAATATGATAGATTTTAAAACGCATATCCTTGAGCCACAACTTATAGTTAGCAGATCTGCTGCTATGTCTCCAATGTGGTGAGACTAGTAGAGTATTAAACAAATGATAAATCAACATTGAGTCACATTCAAGCCATAGAGTTATCCGTCATTGAGAATAAATTTGTTCTATAATTGTAGCCATCACATATACACAGAAAGCTATTTGAATACCCAAATAAATACCATAACCTCCTGAATTATATTTAGTAGCATCTCAAAATACATCCTCACATACTGAAATGTCTGGATTACCTTCATAAAGAAAATCTATTTTAACATAAAAAAATATAATAAGCCGAAGCAAACCAAATATTATAGAGAATCGTTTTATAAAGATTTTGAATTCGAATCCAAGACCTGAAAGCCATATCTTAAGTCCTACACCATCAAACTACGTCCCTTGGGGACGACCACAAACTATTCGCAATAGGAAAATCCACAAAAATATGATCAATGCTCTCAGCACACATGTAAATTGCAAATTAAGCAAACAGATACCATAGAAATACCACGCTGCTGAAGAAGATTATCAGTACAGGAGAAGTTAAGATAACTTCTATTACCATCATACAAATCATATATGGAAGATTTGAAAAAAAAAAAAATCAAACAAAATGAATGCTTATTTCTTAAATATAGAGTATTTTACGAAGACAAGCCTTATTGAGAACATCCAACCGCCGTAAACTAAGACCTCCCTCAGCTTTAGGCAATGGACCATAGAATAAAGACGATTTTTGGACGTGTTTGGTATTATGGTTTGACCTGTGATGATATGATAAAACTGTGTTTCGGTCAAAACACGGTTTTTAAGTGTTTGATTAATGATGAGAAATTACGATTACTAATTGCGATTTCTTTCAAAAACTTAATTTTGCAAAAGCTAAAAATTTTAACTTTTCCCACCATTAAAATATTAAAAAAAAACACTGCAATTATTATTTTTAATATAAATCAAAATTTCATAATAGTATTTATGAACCACCGTTTGTTCACCCCACTTTTCGAATCACAACATCAAATAGAGCCTTTGTCTATTTATAATCCCCTAACAAAATAAAACGAAACCTCAAGAGGTTGTTTTAGTGGTAAAGACCTTTAACTAGAGTGGTTTACTTCATCTCGAGTTTTGTTGATAAAGTCTTTGTGGAGTCAATTCTTTTCTCACTTGTAAAAAGATTTCAAAAAATCTTTTTGGTAAATAATTAATGCAATTAGTTGGCATCAAATGTTTGTATTAAATGCAATTAGTTTTCATTAAATGAAATTAGTTAGCATTAAATACAATTGGTTGTAGTATTGCAAAATCTTACCTATAAATAGCTCCATTGGTGAGAGCTTAAGGTATCCCAAAAGTTGTAAGTTTCTTTCATTCGAGAGAAAGAAAATTCTAGAGTGATTTGAGAGAATTGAGTATATTGGGATGAGATTGTGTGTGTGCAAGAAAGAGAAAAAATAGAAAGGAGAGAAAAATTATGTAGAATTTTTTCTTGTGTGTTTCTTTTATTTCTCTCCTTAGGAGTGAGTGTGAGTTAAACACTTGTGTGCTCTTGTAATCGAGGATTTTTTCTTTTGTTATCTAACTACAGTGAAACTCAGTAACCACATTGCACGTAACATATTAGGTCTAATTGACCAGATGAACTACTATAATTCTTGTTATATTTGGTTATTCTTTCTTGTTGTTGTCACTGGGTAAATTTTGAGGTGTTAAAATCTCAACAACTGGTATCATAGCATGTTAGTGGAGATCTGTATTAAGTGGGAGCAATGAGTTAGAGAGATGCCAAAGATGTTGACAAATTTGATGGAACTGACTTTCATCATTGGAGAATACAAATTGCACATTATTTATCTATGTGGGAACTAGAAGTACCCTTGGAAGGCGTGGTTCCAGCAAGCATGAGTCGAACAGATTGGGAGAAGCTTGACAAAAAGGCTTTAGTGGTGGTCCGACTCACTCTTGCTAAGAGTGTGAGTGCAGATGTCATAAATGAGACGACAACAACTAGGCTTATGAGTACTTTATCAGATATGTATGAGAAATCGAGTGATGTCCAACAAATCCATTTGTGGAGGCAACTTTTTACCTTGAAGATGTCAAAGGGATGCTCGGTGAATCAACATGTGGTAGTGGTGAATGAGATCATTGATAAGCTACACTCAGTGCGGATCACATTTGAAAAACACTTAAAGTGTTTGGTTTTGTTAACTTCTATGCCTGATGATTATGATACTACTGTAAATTTCCAGTGGGAAAAAATAACTTGTGTATAAGAAGATACGTGACACCCTCCTTAGTGAAGAGGTAATGAGAAGAAATACCGATGAGCTTCACAGTGACTTCGCTCTCAACAGTGGAAACAGATGAATAAAATCTTAGAGAAATTCCAACAACCGTGGAAGATCCAAATCCAGAAAAAGAGAACAAAACAACTCTAAAACTGAAAAATGGACGGATAGATGTTGGCATTGTGGAAAGTCAGGACACTTGAAAAAGGATTGTCCGGCTTGGAAAACGAAAATAATAGAGCCAATGCAACACATGAGATCGACAATGAGGTCTTGATCTTTTGATTACTTTGAAAATTTAAGAAGTATACATTTTGTAAATATATATCATTTAGTATGGTGGCAAATATGCACATAATTTAAATTTGAAGTCTTTGGTTCAATATGTAACATTGGCAAATATTTAATTTGTTTTAATTTACACATAGTTTGTGGGCCAGCCTACAAGGTGCGACTTATAACTCACACAGACCGTGGGCCGAACCTACCTTGTACAAGAAGCAGCACAACACGGCACGACTCGCCAACTCACTGGCTCGGACCGGCATAGCATGCAAGCCCGCATTGGCTCACTTCCGACGGATCGAACCGACACTGTATGACCCATTGGATATTTTTGGTCTTCACCAAGTGAGATAGCACGATGATAGTCTGTATATCTGTTTTATGGAAAAAATTTATTATGTAACGCTAATACAACGTCACTCATATAACAATCCAATAATATCTTATCATATGTGTTAAAATAGTAAAAATAATTAAATAAATGATAATTATATTAATATAAGTTTACATATTATATAGACTAATTTATTAATGATATTATGTCACATATATAATAGTGGTATGAAAAAATTACTCTCGTTTAAGATGGGGCTCTTTTAAAGAACCCAAGACTCTTTTGATGAGATACGATAATGTGCCACATGCATCCTATGTAAGACACCCTTAAATAATTGCTACTTGTGAAAATCATGATGGTACCAATTTTCAACTGAATAAAAAAATAAAAAATTTTATTTACTTAATTTCTTAAAGCAACCGGTCATTATTTATTAGTCAAGAAATTAAATGAATATATTAGTTATATGTAACCATAACAAGCTAACAAAACAAAAATTAGAGAACAGGCGTATTATTTATTAATTAATTAAGTGAAAATACTATGTGCAAGCGTATTAAGATGCTAATGCAATGAAAATCACATGTAAATAATCATATTATTACTAGTCTAACATATTTTAATTAGCATATTTTAAATATGCTAATTAAAATATGTTTTTCTACATTCTTAGGATTTAGACTTGGATGCTTTGAAAATAATAATCGGTCGAGCCTTGGGGTCAATATTTAAAATAATGGGAAATTGTCAATATAGTACTAAACAAAAAAAAACAAAACAAAACAAAAAAATTATTAGATCACTTGGGTCAATACACTCCTACTCTATATTGTAAGTTTTGGGTTCAATTTCTTACAATATCGTGAGTGAATTAAGAATCCATGTAATCATTAACGTTCGAGCATGAATCTGTTTATCTAGAGGCATTGTTCACACAGTTTTCGAGCATAATTTTATCAATCTACGGGTCTTATTCTCTCGTCCCTTTATACAATTAACGAGGGACAGACTCTTTTTTACTTTGCAATATTGCAAGCTACCAAAAATTTGGGGAAAAAAATAGAGTCTGATGAATGGAAAGTTTGAGCTGAGTGAGTAATTGACTTCATCATGGTCATGGATAGATTTTCAAAGCTGTTGTATGTGGGAATTGTGAATCTTGATGGTATGAACTTTCAACTATGTAACCTAATAAACAATTACACTCACTGCAATTTCTTTGAACAAACATCCATACTATTTATTATTCAATAATTGAATAGTACATGGTGGATGCAAATGCATGGAAATCTTTTATTAATCAAATTCTAAATATTATATGTAGCCATCAGATATCACATGCTAATATACATATAAATAATCAGTCAAATTCACATTATAAGCAGCAAATTAAGCTACTTCCAAGAAATTAACATGCTTAGATATAAAATTACCAAAATGATTAATTAAATAATCAATCAACACCTGTTTATATATATATCTAACCCTCTTCTTTTTCTTCATCATCATCCTAAATTACTTTCATAATCATATAGTTCTTGTTCCATTTCTCTTCCACGTAGCTTTATATATCTCTCAGCAACATATATATACACGTACAAAAAATGTGGAGCAAAGCTAAAAAGCAAACCAAGGTGATGCAAATTTTCAAAGCCCCCATAAAAATTCTTTGCAAGGCTAGAGATTTTTACGTGAAGGGTATGAATGAATTTGCTGCGCCTTCTGTCAGCTTGCCGAAGAGTTTTAGTGTCAAGTCTTCTAGAGCTTGCGATGATGAGGACTTCAGGCAACTCTTACGTGCAGCGTCAACAAGAATCACGGAGGGCAAAGTGCAGTTGAATGGAATTCATAGGAGTTACAGTGTTAGTGTTGGAAAAATCGGGAGAATTGAAGAGGACACGCCGTGTGCTTTTGAGGCAAATTTATTGTATCCAAGAAGTAGAAGCCATGTTGTTAATTTTGTGTAACGTACAAGATTAATTAATTGCTTACATTGTTGTAATTGAAGAATGAAAAGCTACAAGTCTTTTTTTCATTTCTTATTTATTGATTGTTTCATATTCCATTCCTGTAATTGAAATTGAAAATGGAAAGCTATAATATGTTATTAGCAAATTTCTATTGTTTTAGCTCCTACGTTTTTGCTGCTTATAGTTGAAGAAAACAAGTGTTTGATGGAAATATAAAAGTGTTTGTTGAAATGCCTCACAGACAAGTCTTTGGAGGGAAAGTCCGAATTCTCAACACTGGCGATAGTGCAGTGATTCAGCCAAGAACCTATCCTGGATTGAAGCATTCAAGAGATAAGTATAATAGATCACTATATGGATCGGAAGATCCCGGAAGAGTAAAGAGTGTCGTCCTCTAATCTAAACATCATATAACACAGATAAAAAAAATTAACCTAACTTATCCTTAACCAAAAAAACTATAGGGAATCATTAGGAAAATCAGAAGAATCCTAGTTGAGCCTGAACAATCGTAGGAGGAGAATCTCACCATGATTCAATCCAATTTTTGCAAATCTATCAGCAATGAAATTAGCTTCACGATAAATATGATAGATTTTAAAACGCATATCCTTGAGCCACAACTTATAGTTAGCAGATCTGCTGCTTTGTCTCCAATGTGGTGAGACTAGTAGAGTATTAAACAAATGATAAATCAACATTGAGTCACATTCAAGCCATAGAGTTATCCGTCATTGAGAATAAATCTGTTCTATAATTGTAGCCATCACATATACACAGAAAGCTATTTGAATACCCAAATAAATACCATAACCTCCTGAATAAGATTTAGTAGCATCTCAAAAAACATCCTCACATACTGAAATGTCAGGATTACCTTCAAAAAGAAAATCTATTTTAACATTGAAAATATAATAAGCTGAAGCAAACCAAATATTAATTTATACACAATCGATTTATAAAGTTCCTGAATTGTCGCACAACTGGAGATGTTGCTGAATTTAAGGAAGATCCACGACCACAATATAATATCCAACTTACAAAATTGTCAAGGATATGATCCCACCATTGCCACCATTTTCAAAGATTGGTGCCACCATTGTCAAAAGGGAGATCACCACCTTTTGACAATGGTGCAAAACATCAAAATACCTTTAGGTATTTTGATTGAATTTGTTGAAATAGTGAGCTTGAGTTTCACTATAAATAGAGAGCTAATTGAGAGCTCAATTCGTCCTAAATACAAAGGCTTCAAGTGTAGAAAGCTTTGAGAGTGTTAGAGAGTGAAAGTTTTTTGTAAAGTTTAAATTTTTGTAATTTATTCTTGTAAGTAATAGAGTTTCGATTTTCCTTCAAACACATCTAGAGTGATCAGAGAATCACAACAAGTGGTATCAGTAGCTTTGGTTCTACTTTGGGGTCGTAAAACCGAAGAATAGAATTTGGTTCGGAAAATTCGATTTTCGGCAAAGTTGTCAAAAATCCATTTTGAGGATACCATTAGCTAGTTCACGTCGAAACGAGTTCGGTGGTATTTTTCGACGATCAAACGAAGGTATGAGGCGCCCACACACGCCGGAGAGTGAAGCTCACTCTCGGTCACGCGCCACACGCGCGTCTGAAGGTTAAAGATGATTACATGGCGTCCACGTCAGCGACATGTCATCACACGTCAACGTCCAGTTAGCTCCACGTCATCAGCCACGTCAGCAGTCACGTGTCAACCACGTCAGCAGTCACGTGTCAACCACGTCAGCAAGCCGGTCCCACTTTTACCACATCAGCAATCACGTGTCAGCCACGTCAGTAATCCTGGTAAATTTCACTGAGCCCCCCGAAGTCATAAAAATTTACAATTTAGATCCAAAAGTTTTGATAATTTATAAATCAGTCCATGTGTCGGATTTGGACCAATGAAGTGTCTAATCCACTATTTTTTACCGTTCCGGACGCAACAGTGGCCTCCAATTTGTGAAATTTAGCCCCAATTTTAGCCTATTTTTATTTTAAAATTTAAAACTTAAAATGGAAATGGAAGATTCCCCTTCTGGTGTAATGATCAAGCAGACAACAATTAATTACTCCATCTAGAGACCTCGGATGGTAGATTATTTACACCATAAAGATTTGTTTGATGTTATCGAGATGAAGGGAGTGAGACTATAATGTGTTAAAAAGTATGCCTTTAATAAACTCAATAACAGAACTCTGGGTCAGATTAGACAGTGGATTGGTCACAGTGTCTTCCACCGCGTAGCACAGGATACAGATGCTTACGAAATGTGAAGGAAATTAGAAGACATGTTCCAGGCCAAAACAGCTCGGAATAAAGCCTTGATCATGAGGCGTTTGGTGAACCTGAAGCTACGGAGTGGAACTTATGTTGCAAAATACACCAACGAGTTCAAAAGCCTGGTGAACCAGTTGTCAGCAGTGGACATGCAACTGGCAGATGAAGTTCAAGCCCTCTTGCTACTAAGTTCTCTTCCTGATAGTTGGGAGACACTGGTAGTTACTCTCAGCAACTCAGCTCCAAGAGGCAAACTTACCATACCTATGGTAAAAGACGCCCTGTCTAATGAAGAAGCCAGAAGAAAAGACGTGGGCTCAGATCAAACAGAAGCCCATGTCTCGGAGCATTGAGGAAGAAAACGGGAGAAAAATCAAAAGAGAAAGAAAGGCAAAAACAAAAATATGGGCAAATCCACAGACAGAAGAAAGCCTATATACAAGTGCTTCCACTGTGACATAAAAGGCCACCTAAAAAAGAAGAAGCATACCTTGACATCGCAACTCAACGAGAGTATGAACAAGGCAATAACCAGCCGAAGAAGAATGATGTGGATATACTAGTAGTTACCATATAAGATGTAGCTATATGCTCCGGCCAGGAAGAAGCATGCCTTCACACCGCAACTCAGGATGTCGAGTGGGTGGTAAATACTGTAGCATCCTACCACGTCACTCCTCACATGGATTTCTTCACAACATACAAAGCAGGAGACTTTGGAGCAGTGAATATGGGTAATACCAGTTTTTCTCAGATAGTAGGAATTGGTGAAATACAGTTGCAGGAAAATGCAGGATATACAATAACCCTGAATGAGGTAAGACATATTCCAGAACTTCAGCTCAATTTACTCTCGGGGGTAGCCCTTGACAAACAGGGTTATACTAGCCACTTCAGCAATGACACTTAGAGAATGATAAAAGGTTACTTGGTCATCGCTCGATGACATATTTATGGAACTTTGTATAAGACTCATGTGAAAATATGTGCAGAAAGTCTCAATGTAGCTGAACCGGAGGCTTCTCAGAATCTGTGGCACCAGAAACTCGGTCACATGAGTGAAATGGGGTTTTCTACCTAGACAAATAAGGATTTAATCTCTGTCTCCAAAAATATTGCTCTGAATCCTTGCAATCATTGTTTTTTCTGTAAGCAACACAGTCTCTTTCAATTTCTCTTCTATAAAGAGATAAGAGTTACTCAGTGTACTCTAATGTTTGTGGTCACTTGGAGGTAAATTTACTAGGTGGTAATAAATACTTTCTGACTTTCATTGACGATGCTTCTCGGAAGGTATGAGTTTATTTTCTGAAATCAAGCATCAGGTCCTGGACTATTTCAAACTATTTCATGCCATGGTCGAGCGTGAAACAGGGAGAAAACTAAAGTGCCTTCACACAGACAATGGAGGCGAGTACACTTCCAAGGAGTTCGATGCTTACTGCGCAAGTCATGTCATTCGACACGAGATGACTATTCCATGCACCTCACTACACAGTGGTGTCGCTGAAAGGATGAACCATGCCATTATGGAGAAAGTCAGAAACATGATCAGAGAAAGTGTGGTCTGGGGAGAAGTTGTTTTTGCCGCCTACTACCTGATCAACAGATCACTATCAGTACTGTTGAACTTTGAGATTCCAGAGAAAGTGTGGTTTGGTAAAAAATCCCTCATATTCTCACATCAGAACATTTGATTGTTTAGCCTTTGCACATGTATCCAAAGAGCTCGAGCAGAAGCTCGATACAAGGACTACTTCATGCATCTTCATAGGCTATGGAGACAAGGAATTTGGATACAGGCTATAAGACCCGAAGGAAAAGAAGGTCATCAGAAGTAGGGATGTAGTGTTTCTCGAAGACCAAATAATATAAGACATTGAAAAGTCCAAAATGTCTTCTAATTCTAATGCCGACAAAGCTGATGTAAATCCAGACACAACCCCAACACTAACACGAGTGGCCACAGATGATGATGGGGTGTAAGGCATACCAGAAGCAGAACCGGAGAAGGAAGATGGTGTTGAGCATGGAGACCTACAACCTGCTCTATTAGAGCCTATAAGATCATCCACATATCATGATGACAACAAACAGTCAGAAATCAATGAACCTCCAGTACGAAGATCTGAGCAAGGCCGGATTCCATCATCCAAATACTCAGGATCTGAATACATTCTGATTACTGAAAAGGGGGAGCCAGAAACCTTCAACGAAGCTGTATCTCATAAAGACAAAGACAAATGGATGCAAGCAATGCAGGATGAAATGAAGTCTCTGCAGAAAAATAACACTTACGAGATAGTCAAGCTCCCACATGGAATGAAGACACTGAAAAATAAATGGGTGTTCAAGCTCAAGAAAGATGACGGTGGAAATTTAGTAAAACACAAAGCTCGGCTAGTATTCAAAGAATTCCTACAAAAATAAAAAGAATTGACTTTGATGAGATTTTTTCGCCAATGGTAAAGATGGCTTCAATCCGAGTTATCCTAGGATTGGTAGCCAATTTGAACTTAGAGTTTGAACAGATGAATTTCAAAACAATATTTCTTCATGGTGATCTGAATGAAGAAATCTACATAGAGCAGCCAGAAGGATTCAAGGTTTCAGGAAAGGAAAACCTTATTTGCAAGCTGAAAACGAGCTTGTACGGGCTCAAGCAAGCACCAAGACAGTGGTACAAGAAGTTTGACTCATTCATGGTAGGTCAAGGCTACAAAAGAACTGCAACAGATCAGTGTGTATACATCCAGAGATTTCCAGATAGAAATTTCTTTGATCTTCTACTATATGTGGACGACATGTTGATTGTTTGACAAAAAGCAGCGAAGATCAGCTAGCTGAAGAATGAACTCTCTAAGTCTTTTGATATGAAAGACTTAGGACTAGCTCAACAGATTTTGGGCATATAGATTGTTCGTGATAGATAAAATAAAAAGTTTTGGCTTTCATATGAGAGTTATATTGAACGGATAATCAGGAGGTTTGATAGACAGAAAGCCAAACCAGTCAATGTTCCGCTAGTGTACCATTTCAAACTGAGCAAGAGTTTGTGCCCCTCATCCAAGAAAGAGATGGAGGAGATGTCATCGATACCATATTCTTTAGCTGTTGGAAGCCTAATGTATATAATGGTATGTATGAGACCAGATATTGTACATGCAGTGAGTGTAGTGAGCCGTTTTATCTCTAACCCTAGAAAATAATATTGGGAGGTAGTCAAATGGATTCTCAGATACCTCAAAGGTACATCAAAGTTATGGTAGGAAATCTACATCAGATATCATCTACACTTTTACAGGGGGAGCTGTGTCATGGCAGTCAAGATTACAGAGGTATATTGCATTATCCACAACAGAAGCTGAATACATTGCAGCAACTGAAACATGAAAAGAAATGTTGTGGTTAAAGCATTTTCTCCAAGAATTAGGGATCAAACAGACAGAATACAAGATACATTGTGACAATCAGAGTGCTATAGACTTGAGCAAGAACTCAATGTATCATCCCCGAATGAAGCACATCGATATTCGCTATTATTGGATACGCAAAATGATGGATCGACAAATACTGAAACTAGTGAAGATCCAATCATTTTTTGGATGCAGTTGGAAGGAGAGAATTGCAATATCCAACTTGTAAAATTGTCAAGGATATGATCCCACCATTGCCACCATTTTCAAAAATTGGTGCCACCATTGTCAAAAGGGAGATCACCATTTTTTAACAAATGTGCAAAACACCAAAATATCTTTAGGTGTTTTGATTGAGTTTGTTGAAATAGTGAGCTTGAGTTTCACTATAAATAGAGAGCGAATTGAGAGCTCAATTCATCCCAAATACAAAAGCTTCAAGTGTAGAAAGCTTTGAGAGTGTTAGAGAGTGAAGGTTTTTTGTAAAGTTTAAACACTTTGTAATCTATTCTTGTAAGTAATAGAGTTTCGATTTTCCTTCAAACACACTCTAGAGTGATCAGAGAATCACAATACACAAACTATTTTTTTTTTTTTGAAATGTTGGAAATCCAGCCACCAAATCACCTGACCCGGGCTTAAACGGAGTAAGTAAAATCTCCGACTGTCTTAGACTATTACAAGAAACGTATCCCTGAATTCAAATCCAAGACTTAAGAGTTAGATTCTAAGTACTACACCACCAAACTAGACCCCTTGGGGACGACCACAAATTATTCGTAAAAGGACAATCCACGAAGATATGATCAATACTCTCAGCACACAAGTAAATTACAAATTAAGCAAACAGATACCATAGAAATACCATGCAACTGAAGAAGATTGTCAGTACGGGAGTAGTTATAATAACTTCTATTATCATCATACAGATCATATATGCAAGATTAAAAAAATGAATATTTATTTCTTAAATATAAAGAATTTTACAAAAACAAACCTTATTGATTTTTAGAGAAAAAATATGACAGAAATAAATTACGGAATATGAAAATATGATTTTTATAGTGCAGTAATTATTTTTAAGGAATTAATATCCTCACTATAAGTGTTGCTGAGTTTTATGGCAGTATTTTTCCAGGAATTCTACAATGCCTAATTAGAAATTCAAGATAGCAAATATGAAATTTCTCCCAAGAACATGTAACAAGCTTTTAGAGAAAGAGAGATCGATATTTGATGATACGAATTATAAAGATATATATATATATATATAACTTAAGTAACATTTGGCTCACACTGTAACATTAGTATGAAACATTTGGCAAAAGACATTTTTTTTGAATCAAACTGTTATATTAATATAACTGTTAACTAAAATAAAAAAAATAACTAATTTTGAAAATCATTAATTGCCAATTAATTTTAGGCCTAAGGGCTAAATACCCATATTTGACTATATATATTATTTAATTCATAGCTAAATTTGCGTTTCCCTCCAAAATTTCCACCAATCACTTTGAATCAAATCGATACACCAATTATTTTCAAACACTTATTTCCTTTTGTAGTTTTGCTCCAAATCACCTCCAGAATGTCCTGAAACTTTATTTATCTACAAAATAACACAAAAAACATCAGAATATTCACAAAACTCAAGAAACTATACAAAATATTAAGTTAAATGAGTGGGAAATAGTGATAGTTTTACCACTCATCACACCCCCAAACCTAATATTTTGCTAGTCCTTGAGCAAAATAAAATAAAATAATAAAATTTAACTAAGCCACTTTCGTAGGGATCACGATTGCATTTAGCATATGCAACAAGCCTCTAAACCTCTAGGTGTCCCTAGTGGACGAGTTGTAGTCTCGTGAGGGTTTACATCAATGATACCCACAAACATTTTATAAAAGTAAAAAGGAAGTGAAACTAATGCACACAAAAGCAAAAAGACAAGAGAAAAGACAATAAAGAAGTTAGTGACTAATTAGATGAAACTTCTACTCCAAGTTACTATTTTGTTTTGTTTCATTCTAAATTACTGAATAAGTAAATTCTCCGATTATTTTTATCATTCTTCATATACACAGCTAACAAAGTTTTATTCAACTCATTTTTTCCCGCAACAGTCATAAGTACAGTTGATAAGAGAGTAATATTTTTGTCCTAAAGTTTTATCAAAGTTCACATCTTTTGTAGTAATGGAATAAATTTTCTGATTTTTCTGATATTTTTCTTTGATATTTTTTATTTATATACAATACCTTCCATCAATGTAGCGAGCTTTGGGTCAGTGGCTCCCAAACCAGATGGCTTTAGGGCACCAGGTGTTAAGACACCCCTACGGACTTAATTACTCAGACTTCAGATATATATATTTTCATTATTTTTTATTCATGTAGCGAGCTTTGGGCCAATGACTCCCAAACCAGTTGGTTTTAGGGCACTAGGTGTTAAAACACCCTTACAGACTTAATAACTCGGATCTCAGATGTAATTTTTTTTTATTCCATCACTTTTTGAGATGCTTCTCCAATTAAACTTTAGTACTGAATATTACAATCTTTTCAATTTTATCTCATGTCTGTATGTTACTATGTATGTTGATAATACCTGCCAACTGAGCATATGAAGATCTATTTTAGTCAGTTTTATGGAGAATTTACAAATTAAATAATTCAAAAGGATTTAAACAAAAATTAATTTGTTTCGAAAAAATGGGTTTGACATACGTATCAGGAGTGAGAATTCCTTACACAGCTATCTTTTACCAATTTCACCTTTTTAGTCAACATTAAAACCATAAACATAAAGAAATAACTTCTACTGGTCATGGTGTGTGACTAACTGTCGAATGAAATTCCCGTTGTAGATTCCCCAGAGGGAGGGTGGAGCGAGGCTCACTTAAGTACCCAAGCCTCTTAGGCTGTTATCGCTTGGTGACAGGAATAAACAACGAGTCCTCCAAACTAGTCTATCACAACAAGCTACTGGTGAATGATTATCTAGGTGCCTTCACAGCTTTTCCTTATAGAGAGGTAGTGAGTGAAGGAAGACACCAAACCATCACCTAGCTTTAAATATGCCTTTGTTTTTAAAAATTTTTTTTATTTTTCGAAAAGTTTTGGACTAAAAATAAATATACAATAAAAACAAGATACTATTAACTATTCCTCACCCCCAACCTAAATGAGACATTGTCCCCCAATGTCTTAAATAGTAGAAGAAGAGTTAAGAAGATAGTACCTGGTTGGCTGAATTACTACAAGAAAATTAAAGGTTAAGATCCAGATTTATTCGACGCCTCTTACCACGATCGTCCTCAGACCAATTTATCTTTGAAAGGATAGGGTCAACTTGTGGTTCATAGGCTATGAGTTGGTCTATTAGATCTGGAGCAGACCTGGCAGTAAAAAGGAGTTCTTTCATAGGTTTTGACACGAACTCATTTCTCCGGGCATCATCAAGAAACACACAAAGAAACTCATAAAATCCATCAACGTTGAGCAGTCCAATTGGTTTCTGATGTATGTTCAGGTTCGCCCAAGATAGTACTATAAAAATTTCCTCCAATGTACCCAAGCCACCTGACAAAGCAATAAAAGCATCAGAACGGTTAATCATTTCCACTAGTCGTTCAGACATACCTGGCATGATCAGTTCCTCTCTGTTTGATGATTCAATAAGATTTGCTTCTGCCAAGGGTTTTGGGATGATTCCCAAAACATGACTGCCTCCTTCCTGTACGGCCTTTGAAACGATCCCCATTAGTCCAAGATTGCCTCTGTCATATACTAAGTGCATATTTCTTACAGCTAAGACTCGACCCAATTCTTGTGCTGCTTATACGTATTGTGGTTTAGTACCAACACTACTACTACAAAACACACAGATGTTTTCAACTCGTCTTCTTGAAAGGGCTTCCATGTTTTACTCTGGATGTCTTCAAAAGTGCAATGATAAGTTGAATTTATAGTACTGAAAAGGGTGAGTAAAAATAGCACAAGTATCTTCCAAAGGACGATTAGTAGCAAAATAGTAAAATAAATCGTGATAGTCAAAAAGGTCTGGATCATGTCGGAGAAAATATAAGAAAACAACAAAACAAATCACAATTATTAAGAAAAAGACAAAGAGATATAATATTTACAAGAATTTACAGCTTGATTAACGTCTATGCGTCAGAGACAAGCTTCTCATCCAATTTTCTTATAAATTGGCAAACATGGTCTTTTTTAGTCAGATTCCCAAGACTTAACTGTTGTCTTTCTTTTTGAAATAGTGTATGTAATCTGCGAATTTCATCATACACAAATCCATAGGGATGCGTCTCAAGAGTTTTAGATATGTTATCCAAAGACTCCTTACTC
Source organism: Zanthoxylum bungeanum (assembly GCA_019454045.1). NCBI lineage: Eukaryota > Viridiplantae > Streptophyta > Magnoliopsida > Sapindales > Rutaceae > Zanthoxylum > Zanthoxylum bungeanum. The sequence continues at coordinate 44,668 of SKCR01033554.1, read as the reverse complement.
AAGCCATTCCTAATGAAATTAATCTTATCTTCGCGGGTATTAGACATTACTCTTAAAGAACGACAACGAGTATCACAAAACATACGAGCACATTTATAACAAACACACATTCTTTTAGCTCTTCTCTTTTTAGCATATGTGCTCCTTCCTAAAAAGACAGATGTGAAATAAAAGAGTCAGAAGACTCACCTGCCAATCGGACTCGTGCTTCAATAATCCAACGAATGTCAGTAGGAATACCTTTGATCATCAGTAACCTCATCGTTCCAAGCGAGCTTTGTAGATTTTTATCAGAGATTTTTTAGGGAGAGAAGGAAATTCTTGCGAAGATTTGCGAGAGCTTCTTCCATCGTGAAATGACTTTACCTGCAAAAACTAAACACAAAATTAAATCACACCAAATTACAATATATACAAAAATTGCATGGGTTGCCTCCCTGCGAGCGCTAAGTTTTAAGTCATCAGCTAGACGTGATTGCCTGAACGTTATGCTGGATCTGAAAGTGTGACACTTTCTTTTTGTCGCTCCAACGGTTCTCCCCAGTAGTGCTTAACACGCTTGTTTTTAACCTTGAAAGTTTTGTTAGAGTCAGGATCATGTATCTCAACGGCTCTATCTGGTAAAACTTTGGTGATCACAAATGGACCTGACCACCGTGATTTTGGCTTCCAAGGGAAGAATTTCACCCTTGATTTGTTTAACAGTACCTTCTGCCTTGGTTCCAGTTGTATACGCACTAACTTCTCATCATGTCTTTTCTTGCCATTTTCTTTGTACAATTTGGCATCCTCAAAAGACTCTTTGTGAAATTCCTCCAATTCGTTGAGCTGGTGGATCTCTTTCTCTTCTGTTGCTTGTAGTGCAAGAATTGGCTCTTTCAGTACAAAAGACGCTTTATCTTCAGGCTCCACAGGCAATTGACATGTTTTAAGTTTGTCAGTAGAACTTTGCATTGCATTGGAGTTCTGAATGGTACTGTGTATCACATCAAGTCTGAAACATTCCTCATTCTTTTCATCATCTGGGAAATTCATGGCCTTGAAAACATTGAATGTTACTTCTTGGTCCTGTACCCTCATGGTTAATTCTCATTTTTGTACATCAATAATGGTTCGACCTGTAGCCAAGAATGGTCTCCCGAGGATGATTGGCACGTCTGCGTCTTCCTCCATATCAAGGACAATAAAATCTGCTGGGAAAATGAATTTGTCAACCTTAACCAACACATTCTCAACAACGCCTTTTGGAAATACGAGCGTTCTATCAGCAAGTTGTAGAGAGACTGAGGTGGGCATTGTTTCTCCAATCTGCAGTTTCCTGAAAATAGAAAAAGGCATCAAGTTAACACTTGCACCTAAATCACATAAAGCCTTACCAAAGTTATGTTCTCATATGTTGCAAGGAATGGTGAAACTGCCAGGATCTTTCAACTTAGGGGAAAGTTTCCTCTGAATGATGGCGCTACATTCTTTCGTCAATGCTACTGTCTCGTAATCTCCCAATCTCCGTTTTCATAAAAGAATATCTTTCATGAATTTGACATAGCTAGGCATTTGTTCCAAGGCTTCTGTAAATGGGATGTTGATGTGCAGCTTTTTGAAAACCTCCAGGAATCGAGTAAACTGCTAGTCCAGTTTGTTTTTCTGAAGACTCTGAGGAAAAGGTGGAGGTGGAGTAATCTGTTCTTTTTCCTTTGCTTCTTTTTCCTCCATCTGTTGCTCTGCTTCTTTTGGAACTTCCTCAGTTGTTGTTTTGGCTCCAACATCTTTGTTGATTTCAGTACCATTTTTTAACATGATGGTATGACACTGCTCATTTCCCATGTTCCTTGGATTTGGTTCTGTGTTGCTAGGAAGGGTACCTGGCGGTCTGTAACTCTGAGCATTGGCCAGTTGTCCAATTTGATTCTCCAGTGCTTTGATGGAAGCAGATTGGCTTTGAAACATAGCATCATATGCTGCTTGTTACTTTTTGAACATCTCTGCAAGCCAATCTTTCATTTCTGGATCTTTTTCAAACTCCTGGTTTTGCTGTTGGAATCCTGGTGGTGGATAGTTCTTTTGCCCTGAATTGTTGCTCCATGAGAAATTGGGATGATTCCTCCACCCTGGATTGTAGGTGTTGGAATATGGATTATTCCCCTGTCTGTTGAAATTGTTGACATAATTCACCGTTTCTTCATGTTGATTTTGTTCTTTTGCTCATCCATATGGCGAATTTATGGATCCAATGTTGTTTTGCATGCCGAGAGTCTCCATGAATTTGCATATCTGATCCAGTTTGGCACTGACTGCTGTATTGGCTCCAACTTCATAAATTCCAGTAATTCGTTGAATCATGCTCTTTTCTGTTGGCCACAATGAATTGTTGTTGGCCATTTCTTCGATTAGGTCCCAGGCTTGTTCTTCTCCTTTTGCCATCAATGCTCCTCCAGCAGCAGCATCAATTGTGGTTCTCATTATTCCAGAAAGTCCATTATAGAATGTTTGGACTTGAAGCCATTTTGGAATCTCATGGTGAGGACATTTCCGGAGCAAATCTTTGTACCTTTCCCAAGTTTCGTAGAGAGTTTCTGATTCTTGTTGTACAAAGGATGTGATGTCATTCCTCAGTTTTCCAGTTCTAGCTGGTGGAAAGTACTTTGCAAGAAATTTGGTGGCTAAAATATTCCAAGTTGTAATGGAACCTGGTGGAAGTGAATGTAGCCAAGCTTTAGCTCTGTCCTTCAAGGAGTATGGAAAAACACGCAGTCGCATTGCTTCTTCAACTTCTCGATTGTAATTGAAAGTACCGCAAACTTCCAGGAAGTTGCTGATGTGGGTATTAGGATCTTCAGTTGCTTTTCCCACAAATTGCACTGATTGCTGAATCATCTGAATGCAAGTTTTGATGTCACCTGCATTCGCTGGTAAAGGAGGAAGTACAATACATGAAATGAGGCCATCAACCACCGGAATGGTTCTGTCTCGAATGGGAATTGGTGGTGCAATCTCCAAAGGTTCAGGTTCCATGTTAACAATTGCTTCTTGGCCTTGTCTCTTTTCCCTTCTCAACTGTCTGATGGTTCTTTCAATTTCTGGGTCAAGCGGTCGTAGTTCAAAGCTTCTGGTTCATCTCATTAAGATTCTGATAACCTGAAACACAATAAAACGAAAACAATAAGTAAAAAGAAAATTAGATACAAGTAACGTATCTAACCCCTAAACTAATAGTAAAAGATAAAGAAGTCCCCGGCAACGGCGCCAAAAACTTGACCGGCGTAATCACACACGTATAACGCAAGCGTACGTATCGTTCAAGTAGTATAAAAAGTATTGATCCCACGAGGACTTAGTACCTAATCTATTAATTTTATGAGGTCAAGTTATTACTAGTATCTAACAGGTTGTTTGATTGATTTGAAATGGTGACGATTCTAAATTTAAAACAAGTAAATTAAATTGCGTGAAAGTAAATTAATGAAAATTCAATTTATAAAACTATCTATGGTTGTGAATTCTTCCAATATTATTTAAAGATGAAGTGATTATATTATAGTTGGGTAAAATATTGATTTATTAATCTGGAATATTAAATTATGTAAAAGCCTCTTTCGATGATCATTTACAAATACCTAGTATAATCCAATTGAACCATATGTCTATGTCAACCAAATTACCTAGATTCATTAAGATTAAGTTCCAATTATGACTACCCCCGCCCAACAGGTATATTCCTATCCTGTAAGGAAATCTATTAAAGGGTAATCTATCCTCAAAGAAGATCGTGGGCTATTGAGTCTTAAGGTTTTTAAACTTAAAATCCCTATGTCTAGTTTATTTTAAGTTTACCTAATCAATTTTATTAGTGGCCAGTTAATAAAAAGCTTTAAGATTATGACTCAATAAATAAATCTTTTAATTACCCAAACTATAATCTAACCCTTTTTAAAACCGGTGATATTAGATTTTATCACAACCCTAGATATGTAACTTAGTTACACACATAGCTAAAGCTGATATAAACTTAAAAGACATAAAATGAAATTACTAAAAAGTAATAAAAAGAAATGCTAAGGTAAAAGGAATTAACTTCTACTATTCACTATTTAGATATCTCCCATAAAATAATATATATAATCTTGTGATATTTTAAATCAACCGTCCGGAATGGCGGTATCCTGATTAAGTCAAATTCAAATATACCAGCCATAAGGCGGAACAGAATATAAACTTAAACCAACCGTCCAGTATGGCGGTATCCTCATTAAGTCAGGTTTAACCAGATTAAATTGAATAAACAACCGACCAGTATGGCGGTATTCTTATAAAGTCAGGTTTTAAATAGTTTATATATTATATTTTAAGGGAGATTAATCTAAATAGCAAAAGTAAAAGAATTGCTTTTTTACCTTAGCATGAAGAAGTTAGCTCCTCATGGATGAATGAAAACTACTATTTATAGAAAAGAATTACTACTACAAACGTAAATAAAACTGAATAAAAGAAACTAAAGAAGAGAACTCTCAATTTATTTATAAGGATTTCAGAGGATGAGGTACATTTGAAACTTAAGAAATCAAACTCAATTTATAGGCAAAAAAAATTCAATTCTTTATTTTTATTTTTATTTTTTTTTTTTTTATTTTTTTTATTTTATTTTTTTGGATCGCTGAATTTTCGACACGTGGCATGGTGGCTAAAAAAAAGGGCTCGTTGAATTTTTGGCATGTGGCATGCGGTGCACGTTAGCAGATTGCTTGTGATGATGACACGTGGCATGGTGCACGTTAGCAAAGTCAAACTTGGAAACTTTGACTTGTTGACCTGGCGCATATTAGTAGTCTCCGGTGCACGTTAGAGGTCGGGACGCCCAAAATTACCAAAATACATTTTCTTGCCAAATTTCACAGTTTTGCTCCAAATCACCTCCTGAATGTCCTGAAACTTTATTTATCTACAAAATAACACAAAACACATCAAAATATTCACAAAACTCAAGAAACTATACAAAATATTAAGTTAAATGAGTGGGAAATAGTGATAGTTTTACCACTCATCACTAACTCGTCTCGAAGAGAGGCATTGTCCGAATAATAGTATTGCGTGCAAATGACTTCGGCTTCTTACGAGTGCCAATGCCAACGTTGTAAGCTGTCTGATTCTTGAAAACCAATTGCGACAACTGCTCATCTGGTATCGAGTCGGACCATGTCTCTGAGTTTGCTGTTGGAGTTCCATCATTTCGTTCTGTTTTAAAAAATAAGTTAATATTAGAATTTGAGAAAAAAAATTAACATATATAATATTAATTATTTTATTTTAAAAATGGAAACTTACATAGCAGCGTTCGGCTTCTTCATTTATCCATTTTTCCTCTCATTATAATGCGTCACACGGAAAAAATCTGGAAATGATTGCACCTCACCTGTGCTACTCTGTTATAACAGAAAATAAATTCAATATTATTCCACATTAGTAAAAACAATGAACTGTTAAATTTACGTTATGATATATTACCTCAGAATGTTCGGCACGATGTTGGATAAATGGCTTCGAACCTCCACGTGGTTAAAACGCAAGTGACTTCGATTTTCGCATTTGCGTGACATTTATCCTGCATTTTCCAACACTGTAAGTACCTAAAACAAAGACAATTATAAATTTCCGTTTATTTCAAAATTTACCTCGTGTTTTTTGCTAGACCAAAGCTCACATAAGAATGTCCAGTCTTGTTCCTCTATAAAATCAGGCTTGTGTTGTGGAGCATCTGAAGGTCCATGTTCGTCGAATATTAGTTTCAGGACTTTTGTCCTATAATCTTTATAACTTTTCCCCATGTGGTAGTCAATATATTGTTGGACATTCAATTTGGTCAGATCGAAGTCGAACCACTCCTACATGAAAATTCGAGTTAAAATAAGTATAAAATAAAAATGTTAACTAACAAACAATATCGAAAACTTACAAGTAGCGAAGAGAATAGCTGGTTGATTTTCGTCTCCCACGGTATCTTTCTCCAAGAAACGTAGTTTTGGGGAGCTTCATGTCAAGCTGTAGCTCCTATGGCTGTATTAAATGCTGAATTATGTTGTCCGACTTGACTGTGTCCATCATATGATATCTCTATCCGGATACGACCGTGAGCCTTAACGTACTTAGCCAACCCCAGGCCACGGGTGCGTCCTCGACCCTTCGCTGTACTGGACTCACCAGTGCTAGCAGAGACTCCACCAGGGCCAGTTGTCCTTGCTGATGTAGATGGATTCGCGTTAGCCCGTTTACGATTACCCGGTGCCATCTGTAAAAACCCGTCGCATTAGCGTCATCAAATTCATCATCATCATCAAATTCAGATTCATCATCAACAACCATCATCATCATCAAAGTATCATCATCATCATCAGCAGCAGCATCATCATCAAAGTATCACATCAAAGTATCATCCTCATCAAACTATCATCATCATCATCATCATCAAAGTATAATATCATCATATCAATCAAAGTATAACATCATGATCATCAAGTATCATCATTATCAAAGTATCATCATCATCAACACCATCATCATCATCAAACTATCATCATCATCATCAAAGTATAACATCATCATATCAATCAAAATATAATAAGGCACAATAGTCTAAGCCTCAGCTTTTACAACTATAGACTTTAAAATAAAAGAGCTAAACTCACTAAAGCTTCCTTATATGATGATATATGAAATGTCAGACATGGTTGAAGCTGATGCATGAACTAAACCAATTTAATCTTTTAGACAAAATGTAAGACAATCAAATGTACCCAAAGTAGCTATCCAACCAATGCCATTTTAATCTCACAATTGCCAACTAAACCCAAATGGCCCAAATCAAACCATTTTATTGTCAGTTTGTCACTACCATTTGGATATAGTTGCGTCATCCATAGAACCAAAAACCCCATGACAAGTCAATATTCTGGTTGAAAACTAACTTCACATATAATAGTCAATAAACTGTTTTGTAGATGTTCATTTATTTCTTATGACAAGAGGCGAATGGACCTTAAACCCCAATATGACTTCATACATATTCCAATATGTTGGGGTTGGTGCTCAGAGCGCCAATTCCCGGTTGTATTTCTGTTAAATACTTCTGTAAAACATTATTATTATGAATAATATATGCAGTTTCTATAATATAATCTATCTTCTATATGGTAAAGACGTAATGACCCTAGAATGATTAGTCATGATACAGTTGCAAAAGCGTCGCAACGGACATTGAGAAGTATCATGACGTTGTCATTCTCAGACAGTTCCTGGTCAAGGTTTACACTACTTGGTCAGTATAGTAAACCGTTGAGACCGGTACATGTCGTATACTGGAATATATGATTCCAATGGTTTCTCAATGAACCATTAGTCTTGGAGACTAGTATAGACGTGTAGGTGTTTATAGCGGATAAACACTGAACGACTCACCGAAGATTCTTAATGGATGGTACACCAGCGTCAATAAGAATCTTCTTGGGTTGAGTAGCACTTGTGATTCTTAGACTTGAGATGCCATTGTGGGCACATGAGACATCTTCTACACTTAGACGGCAGTCACGTCACCGATCTATTTAGATCAGACCTCCGCCTGTTCGTTGGGTGTAGATAGATCCTCAGGGTGTCCTATGTGTATCAAGATAGGATCCGTCAGTTCTGTGTATCAGAGCATAGGTAGTCCATATGATTAGCAATCAGATAAAACCATGGGCCCGTGGTAAAGTTTAGAAGCTAGTTCTAAACATTCTTTTTGAGATTGCTAATAGAATAGTCGACTGGATAATCCCGATAGAGATTTGACGTTTACATCTATATCTCTGGGATTTATCCGGATACCTGTGACGGAGGAATTATACATTTGCCATGACCTCGACCTGTATGGTTCAGCGAGATTATCCGTGATCGTCATAATCTACGGGTGGATAGATTATGGACACGAAATTAGATTTCGTGACGGATATACCTGAATCTAGAGAGTCTCAATAATGAAACATACTCGTAGAGCACTAGAGCAACATTAATAAATAATTGATTATTTATAAAGTCGTTTAAAGGTTAAACGCAAGATACGTGCTAAAAGGACTAGATAGTCATTTGCCTAATTATTGTGTATTTACATTTAATACTTGATTAATTTAAATACACATTAATTAATAGTCAAAATGAGTTATTTGACTTTTATCCTAAATGAATATATGTTTTTAATATTTAATGTAAATATATACATATATTTAATATATTTGTATTTGATTAATTAATTAATTATTTAATTGTTAAATGATTAAATTAATTAAAATATAAATATCTTACATTAGGATATTAAAGTAAATGAAATTAGTTGCAATTGTTGACTTAAAAAATATCTAAAGTGTTTTAGATATTTGTCAAGTTGATTAAATGACTTTGAAATGAAATTGAAATGAACAATTGTATATACTTGTTACAAATTCGGCCAAGGCTTAAATGCACAAGTATATATTGTTTTCATTGCTTTTCATTTGGTTAACCTAATACACTTCACAAAACATAAACTCCATTGAAGAAGCTAAAGGAACTTGAGAAAAAGAAAGACAAAATCAAAAAGCTTGGAATTTAGTAAGTTTTCAAACTTGCTATTAGTAAGGAATTGTTCCTTAGGTTCTAGGCTTCAATATATGATATTCTTAGGATGTTTCTTTCTTTTTCCTTGTGGTTTTTGTTGATGGAAGTTTTGTGTGAAGTGTGAGCATGTGTGATGAAGGAAGTGTATGACTATTGTAGTAATAAACTTCTTTTAAGGTTTTGGAAACCATGTTGCTAATCTAGAGTTATTGACCCACTCTTAAATGACCTAGATTTGATCTTGAGTTGTTTCATTGTGTTGAGACTTGGATTGGATGGAAGAATGATGATTGAAGTAATTGATTTAATGTATTTGGTCTAATTTGTCCAATTTGTGGAAATTGAAAAATTAGGGTTCATGACCAATTCCAAATTTGGGGGTTTTCATATATGTTGTGTATTTGGATGTGTATATGATGCATATAAAGTTTCATGTTGATTGGATTACATTTGATGTGTTTTGAAGCATGAAATGACAAAGTGCACAATGGGCACCCTTATGGTGCTTCGGCCAAGTGATGAAGAAAAATTTGGGGATTTGGTTTGCTTTTGATGTTTTGAACATGCTAAGTTCATCTTAGAAATGATTTAGAATCATTCAAAATTGATTAGATCAATTTCGGACTAAAATGGACAAAATACCAAAGTAAGGGTTTTGGTAAATTCACTTAAATTGATTTATTGAATTTATTTTCATAATTTGATTATTGGAATATTAAATAAATATGTTTATTTAATTAATCCGAGAAAAAGTTTTGAAATCTGAAAATCGGATTTTCACCGCTTCCGCTGCGTTACCGGATTCACCCCCTAAAAAACCCCTACAAAATGGTATCAGAGCGAGTCTGATTCTAGGCCACCTAATATGATTAGCCTTCATTGAATCAATGTTTAATCATGTTTTCTTGACTTTATGCATGCTTATTAGGATCTAAATTGGTTAGATTTAGGGTGTATGACACTTAGCGGAAAATCCCTAATTAATAAGGTTTGAATGTAATTATGTATTTGATGCATGTTATATGGTCCGTCTTGTCAATACGGTTTATGAATACTTCTTTGTGACTACATCCGAGACCGTGCCTCTGCTGTGAGGATGTAGCCGATAAAGATTTATTTATACCGGATGTATATTAGATACTAGTAAATTCAAGTAAAAGCGGAATTCTGAACGTGCCCTAGCTGTCAGGATTACGTAAGTAACTTGAGTTTATCATTGACGAGTTTAACCTTGGTACGTCTCCTTGTGGGCCTGCCTTCGCAGCGACAACGAGAAACGGCCAGGACCGGATACTTAGGAGTCATTAGTGAATGATTGACAAATGAGTTGTCTACCTGATGAATATACGTAGGCGAGACCGTGCCTCTGCTGTGAGCCGAAATATATTCACGGGATCCACTTTTCACTATTAGTATTTAATTTAATTATTAAATATTTGTATTCTGTTTTGGGATTACAGTATTGCATGATTTAGTGGGAGGGGCATATTAGATTAAAAATCCATGATCTAGTTTATGCTTTTGATATTATATGAAACTGCTTTATTTCTGCTAACCGTTTTTCGTGATCTATATGATAGATTGGCGATGGCGGCACAATCCACAAATCAGTTTGCGCGTATGCTTGATGCGAACAAACTGAAAGGCGCTGAGAACTTTGCAGACTGGGAATTGGATTTGAGGATTGTCCTCGATTCCGAAAAGCTGGGTTATGTTCTTGAGGGTCCGTTGCCCCTTGCAGTGGGTGCGGATGCTTCGGAGGAGGAACGCCAAGTTTTTGAAACTTGGAAGGATGATGATTTAAGGGTTAAATCATACATCCTTAGTTCACTGTCTCCGAAACTCAAGCAACAGTACTATGGTATGTTAGATTCCTATAGTATGATGACGCGATTGAGACAATCGTTTGAGAACCAGGAACAAGTGATTGTTCACAAAGTCGCCATGGAACTGTTCCATGCGCGTCTGGATGAGGGGCAGAGTGTTAGCCCACATGTTCTTCAGATGATCGATTTGATCGATCAATTGAGGCAACATAATCTCATCTTGAATGACATTCTCGGTAGGAGTGTCATTCTTGGTTCACTACCAGCTTCATTTCGCCAGTTCGTGATGTACTTCAACATGCACGGGACTGTCTGTACCTACCAGGAGCTACATAGGATGTTGCTCACGGCAGAAGAGGACCTTAAGAAGGGAGTACCGACTCGCCCTCCTAGAACTACTTCTCTTTCGGCTTCTTCCCAAGGATGGTCCAAGGGAAAGAACAAGAAAGGCAAGAAGAAGAAGAAGGCTTTTGGTCCTCAACAACAGGCGAAGATTGCAAAGCCCAAAAGGGCTTCTGAAGACAAATGCCACCACTGCGGCAAAGTCGGGCACTGGAAAAGGAACTGTCCTGATTACATTGCCCAAGTGAGGAGAGACAGAGCTTCTACATCAGGTACTTTTATTTTTCCAGTTATTGATTTATCTTTGGCTTGTGAAGCCGTTACATCCAGCTGGATTTTAGATTCTGCTTGTCCCATTCACATTTGCAATTCGTTGCAGGTGCTGAAGGAAAGTAGGAAACTGAAGCCTGGAGAGATGCAGTTGCGGTTCGGGAGTGGAGACTCTTTGGATGCAGTTGCAGTGGGAGTGGGAGTATGCGAGATCTCATTGCCGAATGGGACACTTTTGTTATATGACTGTCATTTTGTACCGGGATGTGTCGCTAATATTATATCACTTTTTGTATTAGATACAGAAGGCTTTTGTATTAATATTAAGAATAGTTCTTTGTATTTATATGATAAAAATAATATTCAGATCCTTTGTTGTCCAAACCAGCATGGTCATTATACATTGCAAACTTCAAAAGATATATTAAATACTGGAGTTAATAAACGTAGTTTACCTGTAATTAATAATACTGAACTTTGGCATATGAGACTTGGTCACATTGGCGTTAAACGCCTTACCCAATTGGTTAGGAATGGTTTGATATCAGATCTTACCATTGAATCCTATCCAACTTGTGAATCCTGTATTCAGGGTAAGATGACCAAAGCCCCAGTGTTGGACACCGCGCCACTAACTTACTGGAACTCGTACATTCTGATGTATGTGGTCCACTAAGTCAAACTGCTCACAGTGGTTATTCGTACTTCGTTACCTTTACCGATGATTTGTCACGGTACGGTTATGTGTATTTGATGCGACATAAATCGGAAACCTTTGAAAAGTTCAAAGAGTTCCGAAATGAAGTAGAAAACAAACTGGTAAATATATTAAATGCCTTCGATCAGATCGAGGCGGCGAATATATGAGTGGTGAGTTCATGGATTATATGAAGGAGAATGGGATTCTCGCTCAATATACTCCTCCAGGTACACCACAGCACAATGGTGTATCTGAAAGGAGAAATCGGACTTTATTGGATATGGTCCGATCGATGTTGAGTTTCACAGATTTGCCCTATTACTTATGGGGGTTACTCTCTCTTAACAGCCGCACATCTTTTGAATAAGATTCCTTCAAAGGCTGTTCCTACGACACCGTATCAGATATGGTTCGGTAGGAGACCAAATCTTAATTATATTAAGGTTTGGGGTTGTCCTGCCTATGTCAGGGTGACTCAGCAAGATAAGCTTTCGCCTCGAGGGCAAAAGTTTAGGTTTGTTGGATATCCTTCGAATACGAGGGGATATCTGTTCTATGATACCGAGCATCGAAATGTGTTCGTAGCTCGCTTCGCAAAATTTCTAGAAGTAGAATTTTTGTCAGAAGGTGGTAATCATAGACAGGTTGAGCTTGATGAAGTCCAACCTGAAAACAACGAACCAACGGAGGAACCTGAAGTTCAAGTAGATGAAGGACCTTCAACACACACACTCCGTAGGTCGGAAAGGGTATCTAGACCTCCTGAACGCTTGTATTTGATACAAGAAAAGAGTCTGGATGTTCTCTTAGTTGAAGAGACAGATCCTTTCACCTATAGAGAATCGATGTTGGACATCGACTCCGTGAAATGGCAAAGTGCCATGAAATCCGAGATAGACTCAATGCATGAAAATCAAGTTTGGGACTTGATTCCGCTTCCCGAAGGAATTGTTCCTATCGGTTGTAAATGGGTTTACAAGAGGAAGCGCGGGCCTGACGGTAAGGTTGAAACTTACAAGGCCCGACTGGTAGCAAAAGGTTACACGCAGCGACCTGGCGTCGACTACGATGAAACTTTTTCGCCGGTAGCAATGCTTAAGTCTATCCGGATTTTGCTTTCTATAGCTGCGTATCATGACTACGAGATTTGGCAAATGGATGTCAAAACGGCTTTTCTAAATGGATTTCTTGATGAAGAAATCTATATGGAACAGCCGGAAGGTTTCACGTCCAGCGAAACCTCGGGTATGGTATGTAAGCTTAAGAAGTCCATTTATGGACTTAAACAAGCTTCACGAAGTTGGAATCTTCGATTCGATGAGATTATTAGATCGTCTGGTTTTCTCAAGAATTCGGAAGAATCCTGTGTGTATCAGAAGGCCAGTGGGAGCATGGTCGTATTTTTAGTCCTATATGTTGATGACATCCTAATCATTGGGAATGATTTAGGTATGTTGCAAAGCGTCAAACAAAGCGTACTCTGTAAGAATTTCTCCATGAAGGACCTGGGAGAAGCTTCCTATGTTTTAGGGATAAAACTCTATAGAGATAGACAAAGGAGGCTGATTGGGTTATCCCAATCAACGTACGTAGATAAGATCTTGGAACGGTATAGTTTGGTAACTGTAAGACAGCAAACATACCGTTCAGACATGGGATTCATCTTTCTAAGAAGATGTGTCCACAAACAGAAGATGAGAAGGTTAGAATGTCTAACCAACCTTATGCTTCGTGTTTGGGTAGCATAATGTATGCCATGTTATGTACGAGGCCTGATATCAGTTTCGCTGTTAGCGTAACTAGTCGATATCAGTCCAATCCAGGTAATGACCATTGGATGGCCATTAAACATATCCTAAAGTATCTTAAAGGTACTAAGGATAAGTTAATATTTATGGAGGAAACGAACTGCAGGTTAATGGGTATACAGACTCCGATTTCCAATCGGATCCCGATGATAGAAAGTCTACATCTGGATTTGTCTTTACCCTTAACGGAGGTGCAGTTTGTTGGAAGAGTTCCAAACAGGGATCGACAGCTGATTCCACCACTGAGGCGGAATATATTGCAGCTTCTGAAGCTGCAAAAGAGGCTGTGTGGATAAAGAACTTTATCACAGAATTGGGAGTTGTCCCAAGTATCGAGAATGCGATTCCGTTATACTGTGATAATACTGGAGCCATTGCGCAAGCAAAGGAACCGAGGGCGCATCAGAAGTCGAAGCATGTGGAACGCAAGTACCACATCATTCGAGAGATCGTGTCGCGAGGGGATATTGTCGTGTGCAAGGTACCGAGTGAAGATAATGTAGCAGACCCGCTGACGAAGGCCATACCTCCGAAGCTGTTTGATAAACACGTGGAGTCGATGGGTATTAGATACAATCGATATTGGCACTAGAGCAAGTGGGAGATTTTGTTGGGGTTGGTGCTCAGAGCGCCATTCCCGGTTGTATTTCTGTTAAATACTTCTGTAAAACATTATTATTATGAATAATATATGCAGTTTCTATAATATAATCTATCTTTCTATATGGTAAAGACGTAATGACCCTAGAATGATTAGTCATGATACAGTTGCAAAAGCGTCGCAACGGACATTGAGAAGTATCATGACGTTGTCATTCTCAGACAGTTCCTGGTCAAGGTTTACACTACTTGGTCAGTATAGTAGTAAACCCGTTGAGACCGGTACATGTCGTATACTGGAATATATGATTCCAATGGTTTCTCAATGAACCATTAGTCTTGGAGACTAGTATAGACGTGTAGGTGTTTATAGCGGATAAACACTGAACGACTCACCGAAGATTCTTAATGGATGGTACACCAGCGTCAATAAGAATCTTCTTGGGTTGAGTAGCACTTGTGATTCTTAGACTTGAGATGCCATTGTGGGCACATGAGACATCTTCTACACTTAGACGGCAGTCACGTCACCGATCTATTTAGATCAGACCTCCGCCTGTTCGTTGGGTGTAGATAGATCCTCAGGGTGTCCTATGTGTATCAAGATAGGATCCGTCAGTTCTGTGTATCAGAGCATAGGTAGTCCATATGATTAGCAATCAGATAAAACCATGGGCCCGTGGTAAAGTTTAGAAGCTAGTTCTAAACATTCTTTTTGAGATTGCTAATAGAATAGTCGACTGGATAATCCCGATAGAGATTTGACGTTTACATCTATATCTCTGGGATTTATCCGGATACCTGTGACGGAGGAGGAATTATACATTTGCCATGACCTCGACCTGTATGGTTCAGCGAGATTATCCGTGATCGTCATAATCTACGGGTGGATAGATTATGGACACGAAATTAGATTTCGTGACGGATATACCTGAATCTAGAGAGTCTCAATAATGAAACATACTCGTAGAGCACTAGAGCAACATTAATAAATAATATTGATTATTTATAAAGTCGTTTAAAGGTTAAACGCAAGATACGTGCTAAAGGGACTAGATAGTCATTTGCCTAATTATTGTGTATTTACATTTAATACTTGATTAATTTAAATACACATTAATTAATAGTCAAAATGAGTTATTTGACTTATATCCTAAATGAAATATGTTTTTAATATTTAATGTAAATATTATACATATATATGTATTTGATTAATTAATTAATTATTTAATTGTTAAATGATTAAATTAATTAAAATATAAATATCTTATGTTAGGATATTTAAAGTAAATGATATTAGTTGCAATTGTTGACTTAAATAAATATCCATAAAGTGTTTTAGATATTTGTCAAGTTGATAAATGAATTTGAAATGAATTGAAATGAAAAATTTGGTATATACTTGTTACAAATTTCGGCCAAGGCGCTTAAATGCACAAGTATAATTGTTTCATTTGCTTTTCATTTGGTTAACCTAATACACTTTCACAAAACATAAACTCCATTGAAGAGAAGCTAAAGGAACTTGAGAAAAAGAAAGACAAAATCAAAAAGCTTGGAATTTAGTAAGTTTCTCAAACTTGCTATTAGTAAGGAATTGTTCCTTAGGTTCTAGGCTTCAATATATGATATTCTTAGGATGTTCTTTCTTTGTTCTTGTGGTTTTGTTGATGGAAGTTTTGGTGAAGTGTGAAGCATGTGTGATGAAGGAAGTGTATAACTATTGTAGTAATAAACTTTCTTTTAAGGTTTTGGAAACCATGTTGCTAATCTAGAGTTATTGACCCACTCTTAAATGACCTAGATTTGATCTTGAGTTGTTTCATTGTGTTGAGACTTGGATTGGATGGAAGAATGATGATTAAAGTAATTGATTTAATGTATTTGGTCTAATTTGTCCAATTTGTGGAAATTGAAAAATTAGGGTTCATGACCAATTCCAAATTTGGGGGTTTTCATATATGTTGTGTATTTGGATGTGTATATGATGCATATAAAGTTTCATGTTGATTGGATTACATCTTGATGTGTTTTGAAGCATGAAATGACAAAGTGCACAAATGGCACCTTTAGGGGCTTCGGCCAAAGTGATGAAATTTGGGGATTTGGTTTGGTTTTGATGTTTTGAACATGCTAAGTTCATCTTAGAAATGATTTAGAATCATTCAAAATTGATTAGATCAATTTCGGACTAAAATGGACAAAATACCAAAGTAAGGGTAATTGGTAAATTCATTTAAATATGTTTTATTGAATTTTTTTCATAATTTGATTATTGGAATATAAATAAATATGTTTATTTAATTAATCCGAGAAAAAGTTTTGAAATCTGAAAATCGGATTTTCACCGCTTCCGCTGCGTTACCGGATTCACCCCCTAAAAACCCCCTACACCAACTGGGTAAAAACCCTCAGATGCAAGACTAACCTTGACATACGAGGGGTCCTCAGCTTAATGTACGGGGGTTACATGTCATCAAATTCCTTCCATTCGGTTCCATCCGCAGGATGTTAAGTATGCCTCCGCACCGATCCTCTTTCTGATGCCACATCATATTAGTCGATGTGTTGACGTGCATATTGAACATTTCGCCTGCTGGGCGTTAAAGGGAAAATCGCAATATCTTTTTAGGCACTTTCTCCCCCATACCATGGACTTTGTATCCGACTTTCACCACATATCGGACAAACAATGTTCAAGTGATTCATACTCGGCACGAAATAATACACAATCAAACTTACAAGCATGAATGGATTCATACCCCATTCCAGATCACGCAACATTTTCTTTGCCTCGTAGTACGACTTAGGCAATTCGCTTCCAACCGGTAACATTTGGGCCAGTAACTCTAACATCAATCGATACTTTTGTTGGTCATTCTGTTGATCACTTTAATATGTAATAATTTCACAACGAAATTCAAGATCGACATTCCAACACCTTCAAATGGAATTTTTTTTGTCTCATCAAGTAGTTCACTAAATATTTGATCATTTCCATTTAACACTGGCATGTCACCACTAACACTATGACCAAGTTGTGGACCTTGTAAGTCATGCAAAATATTGGTTATCTCATCGTTTGCAGGTTGATTGTAACTACTGCTCCCTTCGCCAGAATCAATAAACCGTGACTGAGAATGATACTGCTCACCGTGATAAATCCGCGTACTGTAAGTTGGTGATATTCCTAGCATGTATAAATGATTATGAACTTCATCTAACCGCTTCCTTTTCATATTCAAACAATTTGTACATGGACAACGAACACGACCTTCTGCATCAATGTGTTGCTTTGCGACTTCCATAAACTCATACACTCCATTACGATATTCAACAGAATACCTAAATATAATAATATAATTAATTATTAGATATCATATTACAGTAATCAACATTACTATTCATTAATAATTTATTTAAGCATATACATATATTATTTGGTTGATAAATTAAATAGTTTACAGAAAAAATCTATTTTGTTAATTAATTAACTTACTCTACATATATGAATCATAAATCACTAACAAAAAGCATATAAAAAACATATTTAATCATAAAATTGAAAATAATAAAGAAATATGAAAGAAGATTTACCTTATCGGAAATTGATTACAATTTTATTGAAAATTTTTAGGAGAGTTGTGAGGCTGTAGAGTAGAAATTCTCAGATTTCAGAGGATGAAAATGAAGAGAATGAGAGAAAAAACAGAGGGGGAGAAGGGTTGGCATTCTGCATTTTAATCTATATTTAGCGTCGAAATAATAAATTCGACGCTAATTATTTTTATTTTTAGCGTCGAAATTGAATACTCGACGCTAACTGTTGTCGTTTTTAGCGTCGAAACAACAATTTCGACGCTAAATGTCCGAATTTAGCGTCGACATAAATTTAGACGCTAAAGATTGAAGGATTGTCGGTGGAATCTTCATAAATCTTTAGCGACGCTATATAGTCGACGCTAAATGTCTAGCTTTTGGCGTCGACTAATATTTTTGACGCTAAAAGTTTAACATTTGGCGTCAAAAATTATTGGAATAGTAAAATTATTTAGCGTCGAATATTTTTCGACGCTATAGTATTACTCTTAGTGTCGAAAATTGTTTTCGACGCTAAAATTTGAATATTTGGCGTCGAAATTTATTTTCATCGCTAAAAATATGACATTTAGCGTTGAATTTCAATTTCGACGCTAAAAGTGATTTTTGGCGTCGAAAATTATTTCGACGCTAAATGTTTGGACGCTAAAAGCCATAATTCTTGTAGTGACATATCAAAGAACACGCCTTCTAATGAGACACTATAAATATACATTTTATTTAAAAATTTCTTACATATGATTAGGATAATATTATTATATTATTTTATTTTCATATCTAATACATAACTACCGATCACGACTTTGTATTTTTTTTGAAAAAATAAAATAAAACTTAAATCAAGAGAGAATCATAGTCTTATAAAAGTAGAAAACTTGAAAAAGATACTATACAAATTACAAATGGACCTTCTGATGAGATAGTAGACATGAAGTGTTAAAAATGGAGTCTAATTAATGGAAAGTTTGAGCTGAGAGAGTAATTGACATCATGGTCATGTACCATGATTATATATATATATGTGTGTGTATATATGTGTGTATATATATATATATATATATATATATATTATATATATATTATATATATATCCAATATTTTCAAAGTTAATTAATGCATGTAGCAATCTTGATGGTTTGAAGTTTTCAACTATGTACAGCCTAATAAACATCCATACAATTCATTAGTCAATAAATGAATAGTATATGGAGGATATATCCCAATGCATCTTGCATGAAAATTACTTATTAATCAAATTCTAAATATTATATGTAGCCATCAGATGTCACATGCTAATGAACGTATTATTTATCAGTCAATAAATTAATATTATAAGCAGCCATCCAGAGCTACTTCCAAGAAACATGCTTAGATATAAAATTGCCAAAATAATTAATTAAATAATCAAGCAACACCTCTATTTATATTTCTAACTCTCTCCTTTTTCATCATCATCATTCTTTATTACTCTGATATATATTCATATAGTTCCTGTTCCATTTCTCTTCTAAATTGCTTTATATATATTTATTTCAGCGACATATATACATACAAAAAATGAGGAGCAAAGCTAAGAAGCAAACCAAGGTGATGCAAATTTTCAAAGCCCCCAAAAAATTCTTTGCAAGGCTAGAGATTTTTACGTGAAGGGTATGAATGAATTTGCTGCGCCTTCTGTCAGCTTGCCGAAGAGTTTTAGTGTCAAGTCCTCGAGAGCTTGCGATGATGAGGACTTCAGGCAACTCTTACGTGCAGCGTCAACAGAATCACGGAGGGCAAAGTTCAGTTGAATGGAATGCATAGGAGTTACAGTGTCAGTGTTGGAAAAATCGGGAGAATTGAAGAGGACATGCCATGTGCTTTTGAGGCAAATTTATTGTATCCAAGAAGTAGAAGCCGTGCTGTTAAGAGGAATTAAATTTGTGTAATGTAAAAGATTAATTAATAGCTTACAATGATTGATTTTTTTGCATTTCTTATTAATTGATTGTTTCGTATTCCAATCCTGTAACTGAATTGAAAATGGAAAACATGTGCTACTTATAGTTAGGAAAATATGTGTTTGATGGAAATAAAAAAGTGTTTGTAGAAATGCCTCACAGGCAAATCTTGGAGGGAAAGTCAGAATTCTCAACACTGATGACAGAGCAGTGATTCAGCAATGCTGATGACTCGACATTGAATGTTACAGCTAAGAACCTGTGTTGGATTGAAATTGTTCTGGCTAGCACATGTTGTCTGTGGATTATTTGGATCATTATAGAAGAATTTTCTTCCATTAATTGGTATTTTGATTAAAAGAATTATATGAAAATACTACTATAGATTATCCAACACTTTTATTAAGTTTAACTGCAACAAAAAGGATAATCTTAGAGAATAAAAAAGATATAGTAGGCATATACACACGGTCACCCCCGCCCCTTGTCTCCTTGTTCATTTACCACAATACCCCTATCAATATGTAAAATAACTCATTTAATTATTATACACATTACAAAATTTATATATTAATTTAAAAATAATTATATACTAATTATAACTCCATTTGTCATTTTATTAATTATTTTTTTATTTTTAAATTTTTTAAATTTTTTTTGATTTTTGTTAATAAATATTACAGATTTCGTATCTATTCATTTATTTTTT
The DNA here is from genome assembly GCA_019454045.1 of Zanthoxylum bungeanum. Taxonomy (NCBI): domain Eukaryota; kingdom Viridiplantae; phylum Streptophyta; class Magnoliopsida; order Sapindales; family Rutaceae; genus Zanthoxylum; species Zanthoxylum bungeanum. The sequence goes on along the minus strand of SKCR01033554.1, from coordinate 24,257 downwards.
TGATTCATTTTTAATCTAATTAATACTACTTATGTATTAAAAAAATATAATTTAACCAAATAAAATTAATTTATAAAATAAATTTTTTGATAGTCTATTTGTTTAATAAATCTAATATATTTATTAAAAAAACTTTTTTTAAAAAAAATTACTTTATTAAAAGTAGTGTTGATTCCGATTCTGATTTTATATATTCTTTATCAAAAGTTATTTGTCTTATTTAATTTCGTAAATCAGTATCCATATCTACTTTTACTTTTTTTTTTAAAAAAAAAAATTATTAAAAGTTGTGTTGATTCTGATTCTGATTTTATATTTTCTTTATTAAAAGTTGTTTGTCTTATTTAATTTCGTAAATCAGTATCCATATCTACTTTTACTTTATTAAAAGTTATTTGTTTTATTTGTGTTTACTTCTTATATAAAGAGGTAGTTTGTAAGTTTGAAGGTAAGATCATTTGAGTCTCTCTCATCACATTCTCTCTTTCCCCTTCAACATATCATTCTCTCTTCTTCGAATAGAGTTATCATCTTCAGAAAATATTATGAATAACTGTAACTTGAGCTCATTTTCAGATAGTTGGTCAGGCAACATAAATTAGAATTTATGTTTTTATATTCTTAAGTGTAAGTTTTTATGCTGTTATTTGTCCTATGTTTAAATATATATATATATATATATATATATATATATATATATATATATTTTCTAATATACATGAGAATATTTTTATAATATATAAGTAGTGTTAAATAAATTAAAAAAGAATCACAAAAATTAAATGAATAAATGAACACATAATAAATAATAATAAATATGAAATTTGTAATATTTATTAAACAAATAAAAATATATATAAAAAGTTAAAAAAATTATAAAATAAAAATTTAATTAATAAAATAAATAAGTACATATATTATTTTTATATTTTATATATATCAATATATAAAAAATGGATATATTTTGTTTATTTGGGAAATTGAATTTTTGAGAAAGATAAGGGGCAAATTTGGAATTGCAGGGGAGACAAAAATTAAGAAAAATGTCGCGGGGGGGGGGGATAAGGCCTCGTTTTAAAATTGGAGTCCAAATTATAGGGGTATGCATGGGTTAGGTTGTGACTCGATCCACCCAACCCGTAATTATTTGCGGGTTGGAAAATATTCAACATGATCCGACCCGCAAAGAGTACAACCAAGCTCATATATTTGCGGGTTGGGTTTTTGGTCCAGTTTCAAATTAAATATTAAAATAATTCAGAAACAGGTTTACTTAGATGCTAAAAATACAACAAGATAATAAATTAATAAAGTAGAATTAATGGTAAGACATCAAACATAATTTATTTCACTAAATTCATAATGTAAATACATAATTAATAAATAGTTAATCACACTAAATACAATGTAAAAACAATTGACCAAGAAGATAGAGTTTTGTTTTGTTTTTTCTATAGTGTTATTGTTAGGGTTAGATATGTTAAAAGAAATGAAGGAAAATATTTAATAAATATACCCGGGTTGTGACGGGTTAAAAAAATTTCAACCCGACATAACCCTTGCGGATTTAAAATTTTCAATCCAAATAGATTACGGGTTGACCCACGGGTCGGGTAGGGTTTCCACATCTCTACCAAATTGTTTTTTTTGAGCCAATGCGGTTGACTTCACCATGTTCATCCCATGCAGTGGCGGAGGGAAAGAGGGGCCAGTGGGGGCAGTTGCCCCCACTGGCCCACCAAATTTTTCAAGTAAAAAAAAAAAAAAAAAAAAAAAACAGCCATATCCACCAAGATTTTTTAAGCCCATTAAAAATTCTAAATTAAAAAAAAAACACCATATAAATTTCACTGGCCCATTAAGAATTCTAAATTAACCTAACCTGAGTATGCTGTGCATCCTTCTCTTCTCTCTCCCTTCATCAGTCGACACCCATCATTGATCTTCTTCAGCTTATTTTTCTGATCAACTTTTCAGGTAAGTGGTAACTATCATTTTGAATTTTGATTCTTGCTTCTTTTTTTTTATTTAAAATTTTTATGCTTTGAAGAATGGTGCCAAATTAAATACATATGATGATGCCAACCCATATTGCCATTCGATTCCACTTATAAGTTTTATGGCTTTTAATTTTATCACAAAACACAGTAAAAAAAATGAAGATGCATGTTCGACTGTTTTATCACACCTCTTCGGCTCTTCCTCTTGTAATCTTGTTCCTGCTTGCTTCATTGTTTGGCATCCAATGGATTAGACTGTAATCTTGTTCATGCTTGCTTCATGGCTGTTGGAAAACAAATTTGAAAAATGTATATTAGGTGTTGAGAATTGAGATTCTTGTTTGAAATGCCTGTGCTACTTTTCAAATTCTTGTTGAAATTTATTTTTTCGCTAATAGACTACAAATTTAATTTTGAAACAGTTATGGAGAAATATTTTAAGAAAGTCCCAAAACTTTCATCATCAACCGATGATCGTTTAAAGGAAGAACTTTCAAATTCTTCAAAGAAATTACAAAGAAGTTATGATTGTTCAAAAGAAAAACTCTCTTCTTTGGAGAAAATTATTGATGTTTCCAAAGAAAACGATGTAGAAACTATTTTGTCAAATCTTCCTATGGATCCCGGTCTTCGACCTCGAATTTTAGATTACCATCCAAATATTCAAGATCAAGTTCGAAGAGCATATCTATGCAAGGGTCCTTGTCAACCAAGAAATTATGATTTTCCTACTAGAAAATTTGGAAAGTATGAGAGAAAATTTGTGAAGTCTTGGTATGATGATCATAGTAATTGGTTGCAATATAGCATTAGCAAAGATGCATTATATTGTCTTTATTGCTATCTTTTCAAACCGGAAAATGGTGACCAAGGAGGAGGTGAAACTTTTGTTGGTGATGGCTTTAGGAATTGAAGAAGAAAGAAAAAGATTACTGATGCATGTTGGAGGTCCTAAAAGTGATCATAACTATGCAATGCTTAAATGTGATGCATTGCTGAGACAAAACCAACACATCCAAACTTTCTTTGATAAGCATTCGGATCAAGATCGATGTGCATATCGTATAAGGTTGAATGCAACAGTTGAGTGTGTTCGTTTCCTTTTGCAACAAGGACTTGCTTTTCGTGGGCATGATGAATCAAATAATTCAACTAATCGAGGTAATTTTCTTGAGCTTTTGAAGTTCCTAGCTAGACACAATGATGATGTTAGAGCCGTAACTTTCCATAATGCTCCACAAAATGACTTGTTGACATCACCGAATATACAAAAAGAAATGTGCATGTCGCTTCAATTGAAACAACAAATATCATTCTTCAAGATATGGGTGAATCATTCTTTTCAGTTTTAATTGATGAATCTCGTGATGTATCAACAAAGGAGCAATTGGCTATTGTTTTACGGTATGTGAACAAAAGTGGGCATGTAGTTGAATGTTTCATTGGTATTGAACATGTTACCAGTACCACTGCTTTGTCTCTGAAGGAAGCAATTGACAATATTTTCTAAACATGGATTGAATATTTCTAGATTACGTGGGCAAGGATATGATGGGGCTAGTAATATGCAAGGTGAATTGAATGGTCTCAAGACACTTATTTTAAAAGAGAATGGATGTGCTTATTATGTTCATTGCTTTGCTCACCAACTCCAATTAGCTCTTATGGCCGTGGCAAAAAATAATATTGAAGTTCAATCTTTCTTCAATATAATTTCTAATGTGGTGAATGTTGTTGGAGGCTCATGCAAGCGTCGTGATGTTCTTAGAGAGAAACAAGCTCTAGCTATTGTAAAGGCAATTTCAAATGATGAAATTTCAAGTGGGCAAGGACAAAATCAAGAGACTAACTTGAAGCGGTTTGGTGATACACGTTGGGGTTCACACTATGGCACTTTACTTAGTATTATTACCATGTTTCAATCCATAATTGATGTCCTTGAGATGATTGTCGAAGATGGAGCAACTCGTGAACAAAGATGTGAGGCAAGTAATCTTTTAGATTCAATGCAATCATTTGAATATATATTTAGCTTATATTTGATGAAGAGTATATTATCATTGACAAATGAATTGTCATTAGCATTGCAAAGAAAAGATTAAGATATTGTGAATGCCATGAAGCTAGTTAGATTGTGTAAAGATAACTTGCAAATGATGAGGGATAGTGGATGGGATTATTTATTTAGTCAAGTTGTCTTTTTGTGATGCATATAACATTGATGTGCCTAATATGGATGACATATTTATTACTCGAGGTCGTTCAAGGCGTAAAGCTAAAAAAACTACCAACTTGCATCATTATCGAGTTGAATTATTTTATGTGGTTTTAGATGCCCAACTTCAAGAGCTCAACAACCGTTTCAATGAGACAAACACTGAGTTGCTTCTTTGTTTAGCTTCCCTTAGTCCATGTGATTCATTCTCCTCATTCAATAAACAAAATCTAGTTCGTCTTGCTCAATTTTATCCTACAGATTTCTCTTCAATAGAGCTCCTCGTACTAGATGGTCAACTTGATACTTACATTATGGATATGCGTTCTAGTATTGAGTTTTCGAAATTGAATGGGATTGGTGATCTTGCAGCAATGTTGGTTCAAACTAAAAAGGATAAGGTATATCCACTAGTTTACTTACTTTTAACATTAGCTTTGACTTTACCTGTTGCCACTGCCACTGTAGAGAGAGTATTTTCAGCTATGAATATTGTGAAGACTAGACTACGCAACAGGATGGGAGATCAATGGATGAATGATAATTTAGTTACATATATAGAAAAAGATGTATTTAGGAGCATTGATAATGAAATTATCATTCAAGGTTTTCAAAATATGAAACCACGTCGTGGACAATTGTAATATGTAAAATATTCGCATATCAATATAGATATAAATATTTTGTATGTTTTTTTTTTTTTTTATTTTTTTTCATAATTTTGCCCCCACTCACTTGAGTTTCTGGATACGCCACTGATCCCATGACCACTTGACCAGTGACAACTTCAAGTGGTTGAAATTTTCAACCGTGTACGTTATATAAAATATCATAGACATAATTTAATTTCATGGAAATAACATGCATATATTTTCTTTTTCTTTGGTCAATAAAATGAATATTAAATGCAGCTGACAACTTGTTTATGATATTTAATGCATTAGCATCCTATTGACAATTACTTAATTGATTAGTTTAATATTCAAATTGTTAGCATAGCCTCGAACTAATCTATATGTGATTTTTATATATTTGAATTAATTTGTCACGTCATTTTTTTGTTGACTAACTTCCTTCGAAGCTAGCTAGCTACTTCTGGGAAACTAGCCCACATACAGTGATTTAAATAACCCAACGAAGAGATACAAATTTAGGAGGCTAAATAATAATAATAATAATAATAATAATAAATAAGGATCAAATCATAAAATACTAAAATTAAATTTGTATGCAGATAGTTTCATTCATATATTCCGTGAAGGTAATTATATTGCTAATGGTTTGGCTAATCTCCAATTGTATTTTGGGGGGAAAGGCCTTGCATCCCCCTTCTATAGTTTGTTTCTCCATTTTCTTTTCTTGAGAATAATAGATAACTTTCATTAAAAAACAGAATTAAAGTTTTCTTCCCAGATAACATACATTATTGATTCAACAAGTATCATGAACAATTATACATTGCAATATCTTGGAGCATAGTATAATGTTAGGAAACATAATCCCTAATATAATTACATGTTTGTCCTCTTAGGATCTAACCATACATGTATTACTAGTCCTAGATTTATTTACATGCTAATTGAAATAAATCTATACTAATCACAACACAATTGCATACATTTTATGCTTGTAAAGACCTCTTAATCAAACTTAATTGATTGCTTAACTCAATAAGCAAATGATCTTATTTATAGGAGGGAAATCAAGTCACTATGTAATCACATGCATTGATTACTATTAATCACATTATTAGGATGCATAATGACATTTTCTAACCCTTCCAAAAATGTTACCATCATGGGTGTACCATATGTTCCCCATTTAACATTTTACTAATTGTTGTCACTTAACAACTCTTGTTGTTACTTAATTATTTGATTAACAATTCTTGTTGTTTACTTAGTAATGAAATCATTACTAATTGTTGTTATTTAACAACACCACATAATTAACTTAATAATTTCCAACATGAAATTATTACTAATTGTTGTTATTTAACAACACCAAATAATTAACTTAATAATTTCCAAATGAAATATTACTAATTGTTGTTATTTAACAACACCAAATAATTAACTTAATAATTTCCAAATGAAATTATTACTAATTGTTGTTATTTAACAACACCAAATAATTAACAACAATTAATTTCCAACATCTCCCACTCACACATGATGGGATCAACAATTTTTATTATCTCTACAAGAATAATTCATACTTTGCAATTGTGCCGTGCGACCAGCATACTTCGAGAGCTCACTTGCTATACATCTGTTAGGAATATATAGCCGCTCGAAAAATGGATAGAATCATAGTGGATTATGTATGCAGTATCCTCGATCATTTATCACATTAAATCTCTCTCGATCTCTTTTCGAATGTAATATTTATTTTGTATTCACAATCATGTTTGATCACATAGAATAACATAATTGGTCGACTAGTGAATACAAGCTAATGTGATATTACTCATATAATGATCTTTCTCATTTCTCGAATCTATCAACTTTGATTCAATTCGCTTTTCCAGAGATGTTCTTTCAGATCGAATCTCTCATGATCTTTCAGCAACACTCCAAGATAGCGATCATCAAATCTAAGTTTTAAGAAGCAGACAAGAGTCTAAAGGGTACAATGTGAGATTGAAATAATCTCAAGGGTCTCACACAATATCAAGACTGAGATCTTTACTTGTATTACCCTCAATAGTCACAAATGTACACATGGTATGAAAACATGTGCTGCGGTATTCTCTCCTTTCCCATGGAGCGCATGTCTCATAAAATACCGTACAGATTATTGTTCAGACAAACACAATGTCCAACTCATAACTGACATTAAGACAAGTAAGGTGAAACAAACTTATTCACCTTAGGTCATATCACAGAGAAAGTGACCCCATAACGACATTACTTAATTTTCAAGCTTGAGCTCTCTAAATTATCACTCAGATAATTAGCTTAAAAATTTGTCTCATCTCCCATTAACACAAAGTAATGGAGGCGATTGCCCGTGTGAGAGGGCCAATCATTCACTTGTCCGACATACTTCTCATACTAACAAATAGTATATTTGTTTAAACATGTATCAACATAATAACATGTAAGCATTGAACACAAATATCAATGAGTATTAACATTAGTAAACATTATTTGGGAAAAATACATATCATAATATGTAAGCACATTAACATCTACGCAATCCCTGAGTTTTTACATGTCTAACAAAGACATCTCTAGGAACAGGCTTGGTCAATGGATCTGCTACCATTTCTTGCGTAGAAATGTACTTCATGTTTACCTCTTCTCGTGCAACTATGTCTTTCACAAAGTTATATTTGGTATCTATATGTTTCGTTTTACAATGGAATTTTGGGTCTTTTGTGTAGGCTATCGCTGCTTCACTATCACAGTTAACTAATACTGGACCAGAAGCTTCATTTGACATACCCAAATGATCTAAGAACCTTTTCAACCACACAGCCTCTTGTACTGCTGATGAAAAGGCCACAAATTCAGCCTCCATTGTGGATAAGGCTATACAAGATTGTTTCTTACTGCTCCATGAAATGGCACCATTGTTTAGCAAGAAAACAAATCCGGAGGTAGATTTTCTTTCATCTAAATCTCCTCCCCAGTCAGCATCAGTATAGCCTTTCAATTGCAGATCATTTCCTTGATAACACAATGAGTAATCAACTGTCCCTCTCAGATACCTAAATATTCTTTTAATTGTTTTCCAATGTGCTAGTCCTGGATTGGATTGGTATCTACTTACCATTCCAACAGCGAAACAGATATCAGGTCTTGTACACAACATTGCGTACATTAAACTTCCAACTGCATTTGCATAAGGAACTTTCTTCATTTGTTCCTTTTCCTGTGGAGTTTCAGGACACAATCTACGACTCAAAGCTTCAGTTTTCGTGATAGGAGTATCAATGGGTTTGCAAGCCTGCATTTGGAAGCGTTCAAGAATTTTCTTTATATATGACTCCTGTGAAAGAGATAATAAATTCTTTGAACGATTTCTTGAGATCTTAACCCCAAGAATATATGCAGCTTCACCCATATCTTTCATCTCGAAGTTAGATGATAACCATTCTTTAATGTGTTTTACAAACTCCTTATCATTTCCGGCTATAAGTATATCATCCACGTACAAAGATAAGATAATGAACTTATCTTTATCTCTCTTGGTGTACACACAATGATCCTCATCTATCATTGTGAAATCATTCGAAATGATTGTATTGTGGAATCGTATATACCATTGTCTAGACGATTGCTTGAGACCATATATAGACTTTAAAAGTCTACATATTTTCTCCTTTTCATTTTCTTTTATGAAACCTACTGGTTGTTCCATGTAGATTTCTTCATCAAGTTCTCCATTGAGAAAAGCAGTCTTTACATCCATTTGATGTAATTCTAGATCCATACTTGCTACTATAGCCAGAATCAAGCGAATTGAGGTAAACCTTACAACAGGTGAAAAAGTCTCTTCATAGTCAATTCCTTCATGTTGCGTATACCCTTTTGCCACAAGTCGTGCTTTATATCTTTCGATATTGCCATCGGCATTACGCTTTATTTTAAGAACCCATTTGTTCTTAACAGCTTTACGTCCTTTGGGTAGATCAACCAATTCCCAAACTTGGTTGGACCTCATTGACTCCATCTCTTCTTCAATTGCTTTCATCCATTTTTCCTTAGCAGGACACTGAAGAGCCTCTCTTATGTTTCCAGGTTCTTCATCATCTTGAGGTAGAATCATAAAGGTTTCACCTTCGATATCGAAACGACGTCAAGGAATGCCTATACGATTACTACGTCGCAATTGGGATTCTAGTGGTGGAACTGATTCCTCACTTTCGATATTATTCCCATTTGGATGGTGCACATTGCTCCCACTAGGATTATGTACATCACTCCCACTCGGATCACGTAAATGAGACTCGTGTGAAACTAATTCATCATTTTGAGATTCATGTGAAACAGATTCATCATGTTTTCTCAAATTTTTCTCATCACTCCCACTTGAATTAGGTAAACCCGAGTGTTCACCAATCATGTGATCCATGTGATCCTGAGTTTCATATAGAGATAAATCTTGACCTATCTCACCATGCTTAGGAAAATCATTTTCTAAAAATGTGATATCTCGTGATTCAAATTCTGTCACGCCTCCACTTTCATGTTCACCTATGCAAACATATCATTTTGATTGTTCAGAATATCTTATGAAGATACTCTTTTTTCCTTTTGGGCCTAACTTTCCATGTTCGTGAGAACGCACATGAACATAAGCCGCACAACCACAAGGTTTTAGAAAGTGAATATCTGGTTTACGACCTGTCCATAACTCATATGGTGTGGTGGGCACAAATTTAGATGGCACTCGGTTAAGTACATATGTGGCAGTTAATAATGCATCACCCCAATAGGTTATAGGCAAATTTGCTTGTGCCATCATAGACCTAACCATCTCAAGAAGAGTTCTATTTCTTCTTTCCGCAACACCATTTTGTTGAGGAGTAGCAGGAGTAGTCAACTGACGACTAATTCCTTTTTCATCACATAATTCTCTGAACTGATCAGATAAGTACTCACGACCACGGTCAGTGCGTAGTGCTTTAATTTTCTTGTCTAATTGATTTTCTGTTAAATTCATAAATTTCTTGAAACATTCTAATGCTTCGGATTTATGAGCAACATATCATCATGCGATATTTCTTGAAACATGTTATTGAAGGTGATTATATGCGAGATCATATCATCATCTTCTTTCATCTGATATTTATCCAAATCCAGCAACATGTCTTTCAATCTTTCACTGTGGGCGGATGTCATAACTCTTTTTGCAGTTCTTTGTCTGATCGGCATGATTTTTCTGCAACAAATACAAAGAAAATCAATATAATGAAACACGAAGTTACATTAACTAAAATAAACATCACAAAGATATTCATTTACATAAACACAAAGTTTATATGATAAAACAAATTTATCATGGCCGATTAGTACAATATACAAAAGGAATAGACATTTAATCATGACAGATCGGAATTACCAAAGCAAACCGATACATACATGACCAACACGGGCCAACACGGATGTTCACGCGCCAGTCACGCGCCCCATGAATGGCTCACGCGCCTCCACGCGCCGGCCACGGGCTCCTACTCGCCCTCACGCGCCGACTAGCCTCGGTTTACTTCCACGCGCAGACGACATGTCGTCCGCTTGTTCTGTGGCCGTATGACATGTCGTTTTAATCTAATACTGCCAGCCGACTTGTCGATTGACATGGTCATGGACGACATGTCATCCATGTCTGTTATATTCGTACGACTTGTCGTACAGGAAAAGCGAACGACTTGTCGTCCTCTTCTCTAAACACCGGATGACATGTAGTACGTCTATTCTGGGAGTGTTTTTCTGGGTAAAAAACAGATTCATCTAGCCAACTTTTAGGGTCCATATCTTTCTCAATTTTAATCCAAATTAAGCAAATGATATACCAAATTGAAGATCTCATGACCTAGTTTTCAAAACATATTTGAACATGCGATTATCAATTTTCTACAGAGAGTTATTACGGCCCAAAGTTGGAGAAAAATCATTTTTTAAAAACAAAAATCAGAAACATTTTTAACATTTTTCATGCTTGTTCATGCAATTTTTATGTAATCCAACTAGAATACATGCATTTAAGCTCTGATACCAATGTTAGGAAACATAATCCCTAATATAATTACATGTTTGTCCTCTTAGGATCTAATCATACATGTATTACTAGTCATAGATTTATTTACATGCTAATTGAAATAAATCTATATTAACACAAAACACAATTGCATACCTTTTATGCTTGTAAAGACCTCTTAATCAAACTTAATTGATTGCTTAACTCAATAAGCAAATGGTCTTATTTATAGGAGGGAAATCAAGTCACTATGTAATCACATGCATTGATTACTATTAATCACATTATTAGGATGCATAATGACATTTTCTAACCCTTCCAAAAATGTTACCATCATGGGTGTACCATATGTTCCCCATTTAACATTTTACTAATTGTTGTCACTTAACAACTCTTGTTGTTACTTAATTATTTGATTAACAATTCTTGTTGTTTACTTAGTAATGAAATCATTACTAATTATTGTTATTTAACAACACCACATAATTAACTTAATAATTTCCAACATGAAATTATTACTAATTGTTGTTATTTAACAACACCAAATAATTAACTTAATAATTTCCAAATGAAATTATTACTAATTGTTGTTATTTAACAACACCAAATAATTAACTTAATAATTTCCAAATGAAATTATTACTAATTGTTGTTATTTAACAACACCAAATAATTAACAACAATTAATTTCCAACATATAATTTAGACCCTTCTAAACTTAAATCCTCAACATCATTTCACCCCTATCCATGCCACCATATTTGTTAGGAGAGGAGATCGTGGATTGAAGATGACACGCAAGCAAAGTGAAATTGAGAATAATTGTTAGTTCAGTAGGTTTGCCTACCATATAACAGTACAATAATAATTGGTAGGCTTAGCCTACCATAAATATCAATAATAAAATAAAACAGTGTGAAACACAAATTTAACATGGTAAAATCCTAAGTGTGAGGAAAACATCCACGGGTAAAAGTAGAAGGATTTCACTATGGTGAAAAGAATTTTATAACTTCTCTCTAAACATAATGAGTGAATAATCTCACACTCTCTTATAATATGAGAATTACAACTCTCTCACAAACTCTTAAAAAGAAATAATAATTTTATCTCTTATAATTCATAGGATTTGGTGGAGAATGAAATGGAGAAAATAATAAAATGAAACCTCTATTTATTGGCATAAGATTCACTGTGAAAATAATATATTTTAATTTATTATTATTATTTTCTTTTTATCGACGTGGGACTCACCCGCATAATTAATATATTTTAATTATCAATTATTACACCTTTCGGTGCAATAATTAACAATATTCCCCTTCGTAGCAAAATAAATGTACTTAAAAGACAACACAATCTTTCTCTCAGGCATACATTTTACTAAACGCTTCTATGAAATATCTCTCTGGATCAATACAAAAGGAGTAAGTCATTTTAAGTCAAGGTTTAGGTTCAAGGAATCCAATCCAATCAAAAATATTTTGTTTTATGTAGGTGATCGCGATTTTTGTATAGCACGCAAGCGCATGTATCGCACAAATAGTATAAAAATATAGATCCAATGAGGAATTGTTATTAATGTATAATACTAAAGTTTTATTAACCCTAACTTTATTTAGACTAATGATTTTGAAGAAATATGTATTGACTAATAAACTAAAGTAAAAGAAAAGTAAATTTAGATAATCAAAAGTAGTAAGGTGAGAGAAAACCTAAGATTACAACTTCCCCACAATATTTTCTTAAATTTTTTCTCCTCTTTATAATTGATCAACTATAATGAATTATTAACCTGCAACACGCAGTTATTTACAAGCATCTTCTGATGGTTGAGTAGAAACATCCAACTTAGTTCAATTTATAATATTCCTATATATGATAATTAATCTAAACTAAACTCATTATTAACAAGTTCTAACTATAGCTACACATGCCCTGTAGATATATTCTCATCCTGCACGGAAATTGAATCTACAAATACAATCACGTGTAATCAATTCTTAAGGCAAAACCAAAATTCCATTTTCCAAGTTCCTTAGAGTTTACCACAACTATCCTATTGGTAATCACACAATAAAACACATTAAGTAAAGAGAATGATATGCAACCCATATAAAATGTCACAAATCAATCATAAAAGAATCAATTAATAAAAATTCATATTGTATTATATTATAATCCTAAAACAAAATCTAGTTCAAATGAAGAAGACTAACAAAATGATCATGTTCAATATAATAAACATAAGCAAAAGAATAAAAAATAGGGATAATGAAGACAAATTATAAAGGTCGTCAATCTTCAATCTCTGAAATCTCCAATCTTCTCCTCTTGATCTTCTTGTTCTTGGTTGTTCTTGAATGGTGGCTGTATTTGGAGAGTACTTTGGCCTCAAAAGAGTAGATGTTCCCCTTTTATAGACATATATATATATATATATATATAAAATCAAGTTTTCTATTCAGTTTTGGAGTCTTCCCCATCAATGTCGCGATATTTGGGTCTCAACGTCACAACATTATCTAATGTTGCGACATTAGGTTATTGTATGTCGTGACATTAAGTTAAATTTGTTCTGTAACTTATAATGTCACAACATTGAGTTACTTAATTTCGCGATATTACATCACTTTCATATTCAAGCTCGATTTTGGTCATGATGGGATCTGATTCAATCTTTAATATAAACTATAATGTTGTAGATAATTGAGTCTTCTTTTCAAAGCAACTTGAATCACCTCATATAAACTTTATGGCCAAAATACTAACAACTACGAAAATTAAGAAGTCACTGGTGCAAATCGAGAATTTCAGGTTTTTCACTTCTTTTGCTCGGTTCTTTATATAATGCATTCTAAATAATATAATAGGGACTGGATGCCAAAAATCCCACGGGATGGAGGCCTTGGGGCCTCACATGCTAGGGTCTGGTATGTGTATAATTTTCTATATTTGTTAGTTAGACTATTCGAATACTGTTATTGATATATTTGTATTATTAAAGGTTAAAAAAGATGCAAATCGATCCAGTATATTAAAAACAGGTACAAATATAATTTTTCTTACACATTGATCGAATAGACTTGATATGAATATTAATATCCTCATATCATACTCAGCTGGTTGTTATCCCTCATTAGGGGTGTTCACGGGGTCAGGTCGGATCGGATTTTTTTGAAAAATGTGAGATTCGATCGGGTCGGGTCACGCAGGGTGTGAAACCCGAATCCGAAATTTGAGAGTTGAAACCTGATCGGGTCGGTCAAAAAAATTATTTTCTTTAATGAATCAATTATTTTGAAATATAAATATTAGTTATTTTATGTCCCGAAAATTATCATATATATAAGTTTCAAGACAATAAAAGTAATAAATAAATAAAATAATAGTAAAAACTTAAAAAAAAAATAATTTTTTTAGAAAAATAATACAAATATTATAATTCGGGTCGGATCGGGTTTTAATATCAAACCCGTGACCCAACCCGTAGATTTCGACTCTGGTCGGATTAACCCGAAAAATCAATTTTTGTTTTGAAATCAATTTGTGTGTGTTTACTGTCTTATCGGTATCAAAATGTAAATTAATCGTTATCAAAATGTAAATTTAGACCTTAGTCAATACAATTTCATCATGTTATCATGAATGAATGACCAATATACTAAACACTAACTTCATGATACAGAAATTACTAATCATTAGCTTACGTTTTCATTATTTCCAAAATTTGGTACATGTGGAAATCATGATTGAAAATTCGCAGTTGTTCTATATTCTGATTTTATGCGGAATTATAAACCAATTCTATCTAAGATTGGTATCAGGTAAAGTATCTATGGTTAAGTTTAAGCACCCTTAAGTATAAACAATTTCCATAGAATTAAAGCAATAAATAAAGAACGGAAAGTATAATAATCAACACAAAGATTTTGTTGAGGAAGTGGAAAATTCTTAACAGAGAAAAAGCACTCGAGTATATAAGCTACCATCCAAATTCACTATAACAGAGAAAATTTACAGCGATTGTATAAGACTTATTGTGATAATTTCACCGTCTCGAATACCTCTAGACTGTAATAACTCGAAGAACTCTCTGAGCCTGCACCAAGCAGCCTTTCTTCAGAACCTCTGAAATCTCTAAGTGAATCAACCCTGCGAACTCACAACGTCAGAACTCTGACTACCAATCTCCTCTTTAGAACTCTGAAAGCTTATGATATTGGGTTAATATTGTTTTTTGTATTGATGGTTATCAAAGAAGAAACTCACCAAGAGAAAGAAGATAAAGAAATCAATGAAGTCTTCAAAAAGATTTCATCAGAAGGTTGAAAACAAAAGATATTGTAACTCTGAATAATGTGTTTCCAACCCAAGGTAAAGTGGTTAAGGATTTGTTTAAATAGATAGAGATAAGTAGGGTTTTCCTAATCCTAAAAAGCGTTGAAAAACGCATCCAAAATCTTGTATGGACGTTCGAACACCACAAGAACGCGAGTAGTTCCGCAAAATCGAATGCAAGTTGAAAGTGACACCTCTTGTCATTTTCGTTCAAACATGATGAAGAACGTGACTCGAACAAGTGCTATCTGAAGGCTTTTATTTGAACGGAATATCAAACGATCCACAAATGCAGAGCGTTCGAACCCAAATAAGAATACACTGAGAACGCAAACCCTGACAAGTTCATTTGATGGCATCCAAATATTTGACCAATTATACAAAAATCTTCAAACTCATTACAAATCAATTGAACTCATTTTTTTAAGAAATTTGCTAACAAATATGAAATTAACAATGCTAACTTATCAATACTGTTCAACCCTTTTTACTTGTTTTGCTCGTTTTCTTCTCATAAGTTTGGCCAACTAAGATTAAAGATGAGATGATACAATAACATTTAGCTCTTTAAATATTTATATTTTCTTAAATGAAAACTTAGTTAGTCTGTTTTAATCAAATAAGTCCCTAAACTTTTAATGAAATAATCAAACTACCCTTGTTAACTTCACTTTTTACAATCATAATAAAACTCAACAAAATTAAGAGAGTAAATGCTCCTTGAGTCGCTAAAGTTGAGTTAATTATTCAAGAAGTCCATATATATTTCTAAAAATTTATCCAAAATAATTTTGCCTTTATATTCATAGTTGTCATATCATATCTAACTTTTCAATGATACAATAGTATTTATGTCTAAAATAAAACTTAAGATTTTTACAAATTTGACATACAATAGGTGAAAATATAAAATAATTAAATAGATGTGAGAAGAAATAGGTATATAACTGTTGACGGTCGATTTTCATTTAAGGGATAAATTTGAAAACTCGCTCCTCGAACAATCTTCCCCCAATTGTGAATTTGTTTGGTTTGTTAAGAACTAAACAGAGGATATAACGTGGTTCAGTGGAATGGATCCAACCTATGTCCATGGGAACAAGGAAAATGAGAGATTTTTTAACGTGGTCGGGCTTGGCCGACTTCTTTTTACATGTGGTCGGGTAGTGCCGAGCTAGTGTTTCTCAGTATTTCTTACAAATAGTGCCTGTAAATAAATTAGCTCTCTTTTACAAAAATATTCTCATCATCTTTATATACTAAGTAAAATTACACTATTCCACCACTCATGTGACGTCAGTCACGTGAGCCTATCTCTGCCGAAAGTAAAACTTGCCACTGCCGAAAGTGAAACCTGTCATCTGACATTTCATTTAATCACTCTGTTTGGTTACTGCCACACCCAATAATTATGATGCCAACTTGTATCCAATCGTTTACTCGATGGCGTGTGTCAGAGGAGAATCATCAAGTTGCCCCTGCCATATCTAAATTTTACAGAGATGACAAGCTCCCATGCCGAGCTTACATTGCTACACTCGACCTGTCCAATACTATCCCGAGCTCATTCGTTGGTCGGGCAACCGGGGTAAAATTTATCCCGCTCTGCCGAGCTCAAGTAGTCGGGTTAGACCCAAGGTCCTCAGTCTATAGTCCCCGCATTGCCTTACTTCTTGAGTCGGTAGAATGTTGGAGACCGAGCCCGACCACCCTGATGGATCAGATAACCAGCAATATCCTCGGGCTATAATGTTCCGAATATGAAATTTTCTTTCTTCCCTTCCCGAGCTCTTGGCCATACTTAGGCCCAAAAATCACCATCAACATATGTCCTCTAGTTCTCGGTTCCAACGAGTTTATGAGTTAGTGCCGGGGACTACAATGGTGGGAGGGGTAGATGACCGGTTCTGGACCACTCATTTCATCGTAAGCTATCTTATCCTCCTCGGACTATCATCGTGGTCGGTCTTGTGGTTGCTATATGCTCAGATCGACTGATTATCCGTAATGCCCAAAAGATCTCACCTCGGGAGTCACGAGGCCTTCCATAAATGTCCCTCAGACTTTCTGTAAACGCCCATAGGTAACTGTGAAGCCATTATCACATCTTAAATGCCCGTCGCGTCATGCCAAGAGGCTTTTTACGTTAACCACACCCACGATGCCACGTGTCCCATGTTTGTTTCAATCCATAAACGCGCGTAACTGTCAGATCACGCGCCTCCCGAGCATTTTTTTCTCAACCGTTCATCTGAATTCAGACGGCCTGCCAAGATCCACATTACACGTGGCGCCTATCCAGGCCCTCTTGTCGCGATTTGAGGGTTGGGATATGCCATAACCCCTTATAAAATCAGACCATTGTACATCATTGCCCCCTTCCTGGCTACCTTTTTATTTTCAACAGAGCTTTTACACTTATCTGTGCTGCGTTTCGCAACTCTGCCCTCTCCAACACACTTCTCAGACGTCAACCTCGTCTTCCCAACTCAAGTAAGTTCCTTAGACACTTTATCTTCCCTGTTTGCTTTGTGTTTTGTGACTTGTTTTTTGATTTGGGGGTGGATTGGGTTGTTTTGCTGTGTTTGTTTGCATGGATAGTTCATGGGTTTTCTGTTTAGAGAGTATGAATTTATGGGTTTACTTTGACGCATTTCTAATTATGGCTTATAAGGCATGAAATTTTGATATTGCTTAGGGCGTTTAGAGCTTCTTAGGGTGTAGCACTTTGTAGGGAAGGGACTGACAGGTCCTCGGGCGAGATTTAACTAACCATAAATTTTACTGACCATCATATCCGTCCTGTGTTTCTCTAAGGATGTTTGACTTAGAATCTTCCTCCTCCCCCACCCCTTGAAAATGGTGCCACCTAACGTGTCGTTCCGACCAGTGGAAGTTCTTAGCTCGGGGCCCGAGAGTCCCCGAGATTATGAAACCTCTCCCAGCACTTCTGAGGAAGACGGGCGGGGATACCAATAAATAATTGTCTGACCTGAGCCTCATCGACCAGAGCTCGATTTTGACGGCCTGGATATGGATCACGCGTCATCCATGACTGAGGCGGACCTGCTGGAGCTAAGATAAACATATTTTGTTCCCGAAGATATCGAGCTCCTCGTCTCTGATGAAGATGACCTAGCCAGCCGCCCAAAAAGAGGTCGGGTAGCGCTATGTAAAGCATTTTTTGAAGCGGGTTTGCGTCTTTTCCATTCAAAAATACTTCGCAAAGTTGTTGGCAGCCATGAATCTGGCCTCATGCTAGCTGAACTTGAATGGGTGGAGGGTGATGTCCTGTTTTCACGTGATATGGAGCCGGGTCGGGTTGGATGAGCCTGAATTCTACGAGTTACAGAGGCTGTACAGAATGAACCTCAACGTTAAGGAGTATAAGGGTTGGTACTACCTTTCCTCTTACATCGGGGCTGACTCCGTAATTACCCAACTCATACGTCTAGGCTCAATGCCCTTGGGGATGCTCTGGTACGAGGATGGAGCCAGCGTACTGATCACTAATATCTTCCGAGTATGAGGTAACTGTAAGTGCCATAGACATGCCAAAGATCTCTACAATATGATATTGTGTGTGAATAATAAAAAATAAGTTGCGGAAAGACTTACAATGAATGGATGAAGTTCAAAACTTTCTTTGTATTTGGAAGCTCCAAACTTTCTTTGAGTGAATCCAATCCAATAGTGAGTTTCCCTATCACCTTAATCAACTCTTTAAGTGCTAGCTCTGTTTGATTTTGAAGCAAAATCAATGGAGGAAGAGCATGAAGCTCACGACCAAGCAAGAAGAGGGAGAGAAAGATTTTTCTTTTTTTGATATTTTGTTTTCAAAAAACCAATTACCAAAGTAAACTTCCAAAGTTGGTATATCTTTTCCAAAAAATAAAAAGTAAAGTGTGTTGTGTAACATTCATTAAATGCTCTTAACTACCACCATCAATCTTGTGTAGACATTTGATGTAAGTTGGTGGGCCCCACTTTAAATTCAAAATTCAAGTGGGCTTGCTCAACACACTTCGGGCTCGGGTTTGTTTAATCCGATTAAATGAATTTTCTGTCGCGACGTAATCAAATCCAATTTAATTAAATAATAATACCTCATAAATTTATTATGAAAGTCGCTTACAATTAATTCGTTCGCCCGAATTAAAATCCAATTTTAATTCCGCTTTGAAATCTGATTTCAATTAATATATTTAATATATTATTTAATCGATAATTCCAAATTAATCGCGTTCTCTCTTCTATTAGAATTTTATCCCAGATAAAATTCTTGCCGCAATTAATCCCAGATTAATTTTTCTCTCTCTTATAATTAATCCCAGATTAATTCTGTTTGAGTCAAATGTCATCGGTGAATATTTGGGAAATGACCCAAGAGATCCCTAGATATGTTGGCAGTAAATCTTGTTGCCGGACTATCCGAACACGTGCGTACCCCGTACCATGTTCTAGCCTATTTACAAGACATGGTTGGCTTCTAGCAAAGCATCGTGCCTACCCAATTCTCCAGAAGTATTCAACAAAGAATATATAATCTATATCAAGCATTGTATACTAAGTATTGCGTATTGCGATCCAGTATCGGATGTCACATGCTAGGCCTGGGGCTGGAATTGTGTCTGCCCCATACAAAGCATATATCGGATCACTAGTAACAAGTCTCTTTAATCGGATAATCATGACATTGTCATACTATCCCGATATCTGCAGCATATAAGAGTACCGGTTCTGTATTATGTGTGATCATCATCTCCATATGACTGAAGTGATACTTCCATCTTGACATTACACCCAATATACTACGATTCTCAATAAATCCAGAAGAGGCGTACACAGAACCTATTAAAGGCTCGGACGACCAAAACCAAAGCGTACTGATTGTCGCAAGTATTAGCGATGCAAGTCTCAGGTTAAGACCACACACACCTACCCTAATTTGGATTCCCATAGACACATAGTCATACTACCAATGAGATTCCAATGGGTTTATCCAGAGCAAAGCTATTCCCGATCTAACGGCTAATAGAATCTCCTATCACACTTGTATAAGTATCCAATACTTAAATATATGAGAACTATGTCGTTAAGATTCCATAACGCGCACAAGTGCAATACTAGTATATTCCGCATTATCGATGTCCAGTCTCGATAATACTATGACTAGAGATATTTAATGATTAAACCGTTCATGGATTGATATTGTCTCATATCTTATTAATCTGAAACTAATCATAAGGACTTTTATCATTTATATATCAAAGTAATCAAATTAAAAAATGATAAAATAGTAATTTCCTTTGTCACATAGTTAATTTGTACACAAACCACAATGTCTTTTACAAATAGTTATATTATAGGTCATAATTGTCCAACAGTAACTTCCTGATCTATTAACTCTCTTTTTGACCCGAGTTGCTACTTACCTTTGTGAGTCTTGCAGCCTGTTGGGGGAAAATCCCAAAGGTCCATCATCATAACTGGGTTTGGATCAAGATGGCATCCAGATTTGGAAGCAATGTCTCTGACCTCCTCCACCCCTCTTCTCTGACTGCCTCAGGTATTATCCCACAAGTCCCACCTTCTCCCCCCCAAAATTTTGGTAGGCTCTAACCGACCCGCTGACCTTTTTATTATTCCTTTAAATTTCTATCTCTTGTCTCATTTACTTATCCATTTATTTTCTGTTTGCAGGGATGTCTTCCAAGAAAGATATGAGCAAAGTTGCTGAAGAATTGTCTAGGAGGGCCCATGGGGGATCTATGGGAGGCCGAAGTAGATTTATGACTCCATTTTCCTCCTGACGTCAGGCATAAAACTGGTCATCTAGTCTCCTCATCTACCTGACCGTCACACGTTCCAAGGCCGACCACATCATACCAATATCCGGACATATCCCACATAATATCTCCGACTGGGGGGTCATCCATCCCCCAGGCAATCCCCACTGCTCCTGGTCCCAGAAAATGTCAATTCCATCAGGTAGGGAGTAACGAGGCCGAGGAGACTCCCACCAAGACCCTTAAAAAGAAATCTGTAGCTCAGAAGGGCAAACGGACGGTGGCCTCCACGGACTCTGACGATAGCCATCTACCCCTAGGGGCCAATGATCTTCGTGATGGGGTGAGGGATCAATTGACGCACCTCCTACCGCCTTCAATCGAATGGAAAAAATGATCGACCTTGAGAAAGACAATGAGCTTCAGGACTTGTCCCTTGAAAGGGTGATGGACCAGTCTTGCGATTCTTTTCACCAGGTAAGTACATTCATCGTCTAGCTATCTAACTATTTTACCTTCTCTTACTGACTTTGTTGTTTTGTTTGCAAATGGCCTACATATTATCCATCAACCGAGACCTGATTATGAGCACCCTTTCTAAATGGGGTCAGACACAAAGACTTCAGAACCGCTTGACCGAGCATGAGCAAGAATTGATCGCCAGCTTGACATTAAAAGGCCGAAATTGATAAGCTCAACTCAGAGGTTCGGGGCCTTAAATAGTATGATACTGAGGCACAATCTGAGGTTGGTGCCCTTCGCAGGGCCTCGGTATTCACAAAGAAAGAGAGGGACGAGGCTATATCTGAGGTCCAAGATCTAAAGAACGAGGTCAGGTCCTTGAAATGGCAAATGGGATCCTCGGAAAACAAGTTGAAAGAGACATCTGACCGATTAGAGAAGTCCTTCGAGGATATGAGGAAGATGGAGGCTGAATGGTTTGGTCGGTTAGAATCGACGAGGGATGAGGCCAAAATTGAGGGCATGGAAAGTTACGTTGGAATCTTTAAATGATCCAGCCGGGAGTAGATCTGCAAATGGTCTGCAGCGTCGTGCAGATATGCCAGGGGGAGGTATCTTTGGATGATGTTTGCCGAGATTTTTTTGGGGACCCCGGGGATGACCGAGACCCTAAGGTCGGAGGGGATCCCGACCCCGTATCTAATTCAGATTCGTGGGACATGACCCGACACCGAGTTGATACTGGCACTTAACCACGAGGGAAATGTTACCTCCTCAGGCTAGCCAAAGTATGGTCATGGGGGAGATGTTTCGACCCCATGCCAAAGATAATCCAGACTCGGTGTGACATGACCTGAACCCGAGCTAACATGAATACTTGACCACGAGGGAATGCTACCTCCTTGGGCCAACCGAAGCACGATCATGGTGAGATACTCTGACCCCATGCCAAAGATAATCCAGACTCGGTGGGACATGACCCGACCCTGAGCTGGCATGAATACTTGACCACGATGTAATACTACCTCATCGGGCCAACCAAAGCACGGTCATAAAGGAGATGCTCTAACCCTATGCCAAAGATAATCTAGACTCGATGGGACATGACCTAACCCTGAGCTGGCATGAATACATGACCACGAGGGAATACTACCTCATCGGCCCAACCAAAGCACGGTCATGGGGGAGATGCTTCGACCCCCTGTCAAAGATAATCCAGACTCAGTAGAACATGACTCGACCCCGAGCTAGCATGAATACTTGACCACGAGGAAATGCTACATCTTCGGGCCAATCAATGCATGATAATGAGAGAGATGCTCTGACACCATGTCAAAGATAATCCAGACTCGATGGGATATGACCTGACCCCGAGCTGTCACGAATACTTGACCATAAAGGAATGTTGCCTCCCCGGGGCAACCAAGCACGGTCATGGGGGAGATGCTCCGAACCCATGCCAAAGATAATACAGACTCGGTGGGATATGACCCGACCTTGAGATGATATGAATATTGACCATAATGGAATGCTACCTCCACGGCCAACCAAAGTACGGTCATGGGGAGATGCTCCGACCCCATGCCAAAGATAATCCAGACTCTGTGGGACGTAACCCAACCCCGAGCTAGTAGTGTGATGTGAGGTTTAACCGCGAAGGAAGATTTTCAACCTCTGATGCTCAATGAATTCTGGTAAAGGCGTCTCTGCCCAGGTCATTCATAAAAAATGAAATCAATACTCAACAATGTTAGCATTGTGGAGGTGACTCAGCACATATTTCGTAAAGACTCAAAAAATAACAAAGCGGGCGCCAGGGATAACGTCCTGCCTGGGGCTACCCAAATAACAATTCAATGTGTTAGGTGGTTCATCGTGGTTTGACTGATAACTCACGGGAGAAGAAACCTCCTAATGTTCGGCCTCCCCAAGGCCACAAGGGTCACATAGGTACTTTGGACATCCATGTGTCGTGTGTCTGATAGTTCTTAGCTGGATCAGCCAGATAGCTCACAGGGTGAGAATCTTCCCTATGTTCGGCTTACCTGAGGCTACAAGGGTCATGAAGGCACTTCCCGTGTCGTGTGCCTGATGGTTCTCAGAAGGATCAGCCAAATAACTCACAGGGGGATAATCTTTCTTGTGTTCGGCTTACCCAAACTCACTCCTCAAAAATGAAAGTCATTGGGTAGTCACACTCCAGCCCTGTGGGTTTGATAATAACCTCAGAGATTGGCGTGTCACGGGGGGTTCACGTTTTTCCCACATCTACTTCATCCCTTCATGCGTCATGGATCCTCAAAAGTGAAGGTACCTGAATCAAAGCACTTCTACTCGGGGGTTTGATAATGACACAAAGTATTGGCGTGCTAAGAGTTTAGGGCCATGTATAATTGGCTCTCTCAGTATAGGTATGTGATGACCTCGACATGTATGATTCAGTAAGTTTATTTGTGGTCGTCATAATTTATGGGTGGGTAGATTATGGACATGAAATTAGATTTTATGACGGATATGCCTGAATCTAGAGTGTCTTATTAATGAAACATACTCGTAGAGCACTAGGGTAACTTTTAGAAATAATATTGATTAATTATAAATCGTTTAACAGTTAAACGAAAAATGCATGCTTAAAGGGTTACCCGACTATTTTCTAATTAGTGTGTATTTAGATTAAATACTTAATTTTATTAAATACACATTAATTGTTTGTCAAATAAATTATTTGACATGTATTCCAAA